>VZRU01005381.1:121859-175660 GCA_013398155.1 Pedionomus torquatus | reverse complement strand
AAAAAAAAAAAAAAAAAAAAAAAGACTTCTGGAAGTACATTATTCAAGCTGACTTTGGCTTCTTTTCCTCTTTTCAGAACTGTGTAGAGAATACTTTTTCAGGAGTTTAAACTTCGCACCCCAGCGAAAAAAGATACACAAGAGTGATCTCGCCCAGCACCGAGATTCAACACCTCATCAGAGGAATAAAGCTGAACAAAACAGAGTAACAGCACAGAGACCGCAGAGTCCAGCTGAACCTGCAGAGCCGGCAGAATGTAATGGGCAGAGCTGAGCTCTCGCCAGCAAGATAAAAAAAAGCTGAGGAAGCAGATAATCTTAGTTCTACATGGGGCCAGCTTGGCTATTTCCTGTTGCACTTGGGGGGCAAGCAAAAGAATGAGAAGAGGGAGAGGCACAAAAAATTTTAGACTTCTGGTTGATTCTTCTAAAATGGTGATATCAACTGTGTTATACTGGGAGTAAACTCAGACACAAAAAAACCTCAAAGATAACCTATGGAGTACACTATGACCAGAACTGCACATCTCTGCAGTAACACTGCTCTATTCCCGTACCGCAACACTGCATCTCTGGCTTTCCCACTTACAGACAGAATTTGTCCCTGAAACTTTATTTTGTTAAAATAATGGATTACAGCACCATAGAATATTACATATATATATATTATTATTATATGTATACTGCAATGCAGAATGGTTAGTTTTGCTATGAATTTTTAAAGGAAAATTTACAGGTGACTCCCATTTTCATTCAGGCAGCACGTGACATTACCTGCAGAATCATTAAATGTTTTATTCTGGATTAGGAAACTATTTCATTTTATAAATAAATGAAGCATAAATAGTTTTGATATTGAAAATATCAAATAGTTTGATTTTTCTGAAGATGGTCAAAATCAGAATAAGGTAGCTTATATGTGTCTCCTCAAATAAATGAGCTAGCTGTTCCAAAATCAAACAAAATGAAAAAAATAAAATAAAGTAAACCAAAACAAACTAAAACACCCCTACAGCTGAACTGGCAGTTGTTAATTTCAAAATTCAGACCAACTTTTGTTGCAGCAGTTGCAGACAGGAGCCAAACCCAGAGGTGGCAGCAGGGTGAGAGCGCAGGCATGGCAGCAGTGGCTCTGTGCAAGCTCAGAGTTGGCTTGTTTACCCAGACACTGGAACAGATTTTGCTGTGACATCAGTCCCCGTGTTGTCCCATGTTACTTCCCTGTCAGCAAGCAAGCTAGTTGAGATGTTATTGCACGATCTGCAACTTCTGAATAGACATCCCCTCTGAAGAAATAATTGTCTTCATTGTAATTGGTGACAAGTATTTATAGCCACCTGTTTCAAAACAGTCTCCTGAAGCTGGAATGAATATTTGACCATCTGACGTTAAGATTCAATTGTCAGGGAATTATGGTACTTATTTTACTGAAATATAGAGTAACAAAAATGTATGAGCGTTGATAGGGAGGGTTTATATGTCATTTATAGAGTTGAATGAACTTAGACATTACCTTCATGCACACTTACAGAACTGCAATCACCTACCAGCATGCACTACAGACAACCTTTGTGTGATAAAGTTATAATTAATAGCAACATGATATCCAATGCCAGCTGAAACTTTACAGTAACCATGAGTACTCTAGAACTTTGTGCCTGATGAAAGAAAATGTTTTATCCCTTTGGTCATGATTATTCCAGCCTGCTAGGGGTTCCAAGTGCACTCCAGTTCTTTTCACTCCTTGATAGTAATGCAGACATTTAGTGTGTAGGTAACACCTAAATACCCAGAGCAATCAGTCCAGCAGACAAGCTCTGAGATAAATATACTAAAGGGAGACTGTCAATTGAAGACAGAAGGATCACATTTATTAGACTGCATTAATGCTGCTTTTCAAAATACATCATTTCCCTGACACTTGATTCAAACTACCCCAATCATGAATTGCCTTTCTATCATTTTTTACAATTTTTGTTGCAGAGGTCCCTAAAACTTTCAACTCATGGAACTTAATACCCATGAAAAATACATAAAGACTATCCCAAACACCATTTAATGACATATATTTGACATTTAAATGTCAAAGTAAAAACTTGAATATATATAAGCTAGAATTTGAGATAGCAGACATGAATGCACTCCTTATGGAAACTGAAGAAGCTCAGGTGCATTAGTAGGGACACGTTGCCAACTGAAAGACCTTTTTCCCTTCCCAGAACTGCAGAAATACATATTTTTAACTAAATCTCAATTTGCTAATTTTTGAATGCTCATCTGGTAAGGCATCAAATTGCTGATGCTGTTGCTTTTCAAAGGATGTTTATTAAAACTCTAAATTCTTCATACAACTTTGCTTCTTAAAATATACTTGATCTCTCCAATGAGCAGAAGGAATACAAAGGACTTGATGCCTACCTGCTATAAACAGATTTGTTGAAGTGGTACCCAAAACTGGAAAGGTCATATTATAAACCTGATCAGAAAGTTGTCTATTGAAAATATTATATTCAGCCAGTAGAGAGAGCTGGGGTCTGCAAATTAGCCACAACCACAGTACTCTTTTTAAAAGAAGAATTTTTTAGTTCTGGAGAAGCAAAGATGCCTATGAGGCCCTGCTGAAGAGGAAAAGCATTTGTCTTGTTTTTTTCAGAAAGGTCACATATATGATCAGGTAGCACTTAAATGTTGTCCTCAGCTTGCCACGTGCAGGCACTGAATGAATGTCTGGCAAGCCTACCAGGAGAGATTTCCAAGAGTAAGAGATTACTCATTAGCCCTCACCTATTTACAGTCATTGTAGAAAATTGGCTCAGCAGAAGGGGTTTGAGACAGAGAAGTTCTATAATCAGGAGGAGGAGTCATCCATTGCTGGAGCAAATGTTGCCTGAATTTCTACCTTTAGCTTTGGCAAGACCCGTCCTCTGAAGAGAAAAACAATATTTCATCTTTAGTTTTAGGTGTATGACCTGAAAGATGTGGCTTCACCATGAAGCATTTCAGTTAATTATTTAAAATGCCTCCATAGGCTCCATTCCCAGTTGGTTGAAATGCCTGGAACAAGGATGTCCTGTAAAAGGAGTACTTGTGTGTTGTAAGGAAATGTTCATTATTTTAATCTTCTTCTTGCATTTTGCATAAAACCACAAAAACATTGTCATTGATAATTAATCTGATGCAAATTCTTGTCTTCTGGGATTGTTATTCAGGCAGTAATTCTTGTGGGGCCAAAAGTTTAACCTAAGGCTATGTATAGGTCCTGGTAATTTTTAACTTTGTGGTGTGGTTTAATCATACAGATTTTCATTCTTCATTTATAGCTTGTGTACAGGGTGAAATCCGTTTCTTAAGGAACACTGTTTAAGTGCTAGTAGATTGCAATCATGTTAATTGAAACTCTGCTTATCTAAATAATTATATACCCTTCTGTATGACCTCAATAATGTTACTGGAAGTTTCTCAGCAGCAAGCCCTATTCCAGCTGTGCAGGATTCCATCTCTGAAGGCAAAAGAAATTTGTGACTCCCAAGCAGTTTGAATTCTTTGGAGCACAGCCAACAATGTCACAATTCTGGTGATTTGGTGCCAGTGGCCACTTTGCAGGAAATCTTGATCTCAACCTAACATAACCTTTGATTGCACAGAAGCTGACCAAGACCTTCCGGACTTTTCCCACACTTTCACCTGTAAACAAACTACTTGTCATGCCTGGATGTCACTTTTCACATGTATTCTCTCAATGGGCCAAGGATTCTTTCCTAAGACATGATACTATTTTTATTGGAACATCTAGAGCCTACAAACAATTTACGTTGTCACATATTTAGATGCAATTTGCAAATAATCCTAGTGGCCAAGAAGTCAAAATGATTCCATCAAACGTAATCTCTCAAGAATAGGTCTGAGCAAATGGATGTATTTGTTCATTCCTGTCAATAGATGTATGAAAATTGTACCTGTTGTTACACTCGTATTTTAGTGGATATCCTATGCAAAGTCAGTCATGGGTCAGTCTGTTCTGCCTGAAAAGTGACAGGCTTTACTATATACTGAAATAAGGATTAATCACAATTGTTAATATCTGGATGCAGAATTTGCTTTCACCCTCCGAGACTTACCAGTACTCTTGTATTGAAGAGGAAGACAACTCCTGCAGCAGTACTTTAGATGGAGAGTGTGTGTGCGTGTGTGTGCGCGCACACATCACTCCTTTAGATTTATATACATACAGGCAGGTTAATCAGGAATTACCTGGCTGCCATTAATTCCAGTTTCCATTACTGTCAAAGAGTCATTAAGGCTTCAGAGACTCTGTCTTTTAATTATTCAGATACTTTGCATACTAAGCAGTTCTACCCTTCCCTTTATATCTCCTTAAGCCTCTTCCAGGCAACATGCATTCCCTCCTTAAAAACAGTGAGAGTTCATTTGACATTTTGTTTCCTTACCAGCCTATCTTCACTGACACAATAGCTATGAATTATCTAATCCTCATTCCATTTTTCAGTTAATAGTGTTTTCAGGCTAATTCTTTAATCTTCTGGTATGTGAACTAGCTTTTAGTTTAATCTCATCAATTTATTTGCTTTTGATACAGAAACAGGTAGCTCCTATGCTTTCATCTAGTATTATGTTTTTTCCCATGTTGTAACATTTTTTTCTCTATGAAGTTTGCCCATTCCTATGCACAATGAAGCATTTTTGGTTCAAGATGGTACAAGATAACTGTCTGGGATAAGAATCTCGTAATTCTGATGATCTTCCATATACTCTCCTGCTTAATTCAGTATAAGGAAATTGTATTTTAGATGGAAGCTATTGCAGGAATAAAACATATGAATTCCAATTGTTCCTTAGTATCAAAGATATTATTAGAAAATTTAACTCTGGATATCATACTCCCTGCCTCAGTGGAAAACTGAGAAAAACACATTACAATCAAACCATTCCACTTTCTGTGAACAAAATTAAGAGTTTGTGATTACCTCAGTTGAAAAGTATTCACCTGCAGATACTTCAATTCCCCTGAAAGCAAGATGTTCATGAAGGTGTTCTGTATGTGAATTTATGCTCCTAATATAGCTGTGTCTGTAAAGCCACTTAAAAACTTTTAAATTTTTTTAAAAATATTTTTGCAAGAAAAAATATTCACAGCGTCAACTACAATACCCATTTTACATGCATATATAACCCAGGAGTTCTTACAACCATATAAGCAATCATACAAATTTGTTGTTTTGCATATTTAATGAGACAGTAGCAACCCTCTTTAAGTTTTTAATGAAGAGGTGTGTATTCAGGTATTACTTGCAGAGTTGTTACTCAAGTACTATGAGTTGCTATAGGCATTACGGTAAGATCTAAGCCAACATTGTAGGATTGTCATTTTAGCTCCAGCTCAATATTGGCTTGGTTTAATTTATGCCCAAGAAGTTCATTAGCTAAACACTGACAGTCCTCTTCAGCCAGTTTTGCAAGAAAGCTGTTCCCAACCAACACTGAAATGTTCTGTTTGACCGTTCTTTATACTTTGAAAGCTGCAGTATCAGTGCACGGAAATCCCACTGTACAGGATGACCTTGATACCCAGAAGATTTAAACCTGAGATTCCACACACTCTTAGGGTGCCAAAGGTCAATACACTGTTAAGACACCTGCATCGTATCTGCTTGCCTGACAGTTGAGCGTGCCTAAAGATCACATTAGTACACCACATCATCTAGATTAGATGATGAACATTTTAAAGTTACAGTCATTCCTTAGTTTTAGGTAAAACCTGCAATATCCACAGTCATTATTCAGCTAATCAAGACATGGCCTTTATGCAACAGCAACATTAGAGCTGCACACAACAGGACCAACACTTCTACAGACAACAAGGTACATTTTCACTGAGACAACACTGACTTTCCAAGGGAACGTCCACTCATCAGTGTCCCTGCCTCTATGTAAATATCTGCCACCGGTCCACCCAAAATCACAACATTGTTTAGAAATCTGTGCTATAGCTTCACTACAAGAAAAAAAGGAGCTGGCCCTCAGAGCTGAATAAACAGACATCATCCTAGTGCACATTTCATGGGTGTCTTAGAGGTGCGAAGACTGAGACTAACAAAGATTTGCCCTGGTTCAGGGGGCAACCTGATGTTTCAGGATAGGTGAATGTCTGGTGAAACAGATGCAAGACCCAGAACTATTAAAAATACCGTGTTTGATTTCTTAAATCAGAACAAAAATCCTTCATATTGGCAACAAATTCTTTGGTCTGACTCAGGTAAATTCAAGCTTGGTGTATTGTTCAAGGAGAAAACCAGCAAAGTTAGTTCAAATCCAAAGTCTAAGCTGCAAAAAACAACCAAGCAGATAACACAGAACTGATTCTGAGCAGAATTAGATGAAAAGTTGTGGCCAATGAGAGAAACATATCACACTTTGAACACTGAATCTAACAGGAATTTAGGATGTTCTGCAGCTGTGCAACATGGTGCAACTATGACAGCCAACAGCAGGGCTCCCAAAAGTGGTGCCTCCAACTGGTGGCTGCAGCAAACACTGCTCAGGCGTACACTGGCATTTTAAAGTGGCCAGGAATTGTTTAGCTGGTATTAGTGGCCTGGAGCTTTGGTTCAGCGAGAACAATAGGTGTACTATTTTAGAGGCATTAAAGGTATTAGTGGCAAATCTGCATCCGTGCCTTGTTTACTGCTGTACCAGTGGTATTAGACAGGAATTGAAAATGACTGCAACAGGCTTCTTGTTTCGAAACGCTCCATGCTGTAAGTGAAAACATGATTCTTATTGTGGCCATCATTATAAAAGACAGCACTAGTAATCAGCATTTTCTGGTTTTAAAGAAAACTATAATATATTTCCACAAGCATCACTGTTGCACTTCTCAAAAGCTAACCAATTATGGCTTATCTGAGCCATTTATATGATTTTTCATTTAAAAAGGAGCTATACTGATTTCTGCACGTTTTCTGTGAAAACTAATTATTATTACACCAAGTCATACAGAATATAGACAAGAATAGAATAAGACATATAGAATAATCTAATTTAATTTTAATTAGAGAATTATTAAAATTATTGACAAAAACCAGCAGCTAAAACCAATGCAGTTGTGTCTTTGTAACAACCTCAGTATCTCTTTCCATTTCTCCCGGCAGTACTGAAGATAAACATATTAAGCCTTTAAATGGATTCTTATGGAAGATAAAAATCTTGATTGGCCAAGATATAACAGGATATTTTTGCGGACACTTCTTCACAAGATCAGATGCACATGCAATTTTGTGACTTTGAACAGTGATACTGTCACACAGTTATGCATTGTAAACTCACAGTTCTGTGCTAGGAAAGCCTTCCAGCCAAAAGAGGGCAGGCTGGGGGTCCCAAGCTCTTCCCTACCAACCCTGCCCCATGGCCCCACCCCTCTAGCTCCCTCCTAGAGATGCAGGGCCAGGTTTATGCTATTCTTTTTTCTTTCTGTTCCTCACATCAGCAGTGGCAGTCGATGCAACATCCACAGGAGGACAAGCAGTATCGCAGTGACTCTGCCATAGGGTTAGCAGCATTTGTCCCAAAGCTGAAGACAGGTTTATTAGCTGTTTAGCCCAGACTACTTTTTCTTTCCAGTCCAGTGAGTGTGATACTTTTACAGTTCCCAGCAGTGAATATAGGGATCTAGGTAGCTAAAATCCTGTTGAGAAACATGGCTAAGACCTAAGACCTCAGACTGCATTTCAAGTTATTTGGACCATTCTAGCATGACCTGAATCACAAGAACATCAGAGCGCCACATTGTGCACAGGACCTGTAAAACACAACTCTAGGTATACAGTGCTCTGGACAGGTTTCAATTAAGAACTTTCTATTTCAAGAAAACATCACAGAAAATAATAAAGAAACTGCAGTTAAGATAGCCTTAAATTTACCTCCATTTCAGACAAAGTCTAACCAACTTAGCTAACGGTTAAAGTCAATGAATGCAAAATGAAATTCATAGACATAAACCGACCCATGCCACTCTCTCACACTGAAAAGCTGTTACAAATGAAAATTTCAGAATTAATGCATTAATCACCATAACACTGATGACAGCTACCAGTTTTACTGAGTCCTGGTTTTCTCAAAAACTAGTCTTAAAGCTATTGGAGATGTCTGATCCTTATAAAAAAAAAACAAACCAACTCATTTACATACTTGAGAAGTATATACTCTCCCACCATAAAGTAAAATATTTACATACACTTTAGCAGCATGTTTTACACTAAAAATTTTCAAAGTCAAGACTTGGCATGTCGTAAAACAGCAATGTAAGTATGATGAGCCATATCCCAGTAATGGAGTAAAACTTTCTGAGTTTATTTTTCCTGTCCCTCACTTTTACCTCCCAAAGAATGCAGTGCTTAGAGTAATAAAGTAATTCAGAAAAAGCTAAGTACATATTTTCAACCCAAATGCAGGAAATTTTTAAGACCAGCCCCACACAATCTCCCTAAGGAAGGTTGCCAAAAATGAGGCCCACCTCCTACTTCTAAGAGAAATGTTGCTGCTGCTTCTCTATGAACCATCAGGTGGTTGCAGGTGCTAATTGTAGCTACATGTTTTAGGACCAAAATTAAACCTTTTCTCAAATTTATTTCAAACAGCAGTCGGTCTCCACCCAGTAACTCTGGGTTGAGAGTTACTGCTAACTTTACACTACAGCTGCAATCCTGTGGCATACTCTACTAAGAAGTAGTTTGGCATGAAGATGTGTAAGTGACAACATAATGGGAAGCTGGAATTCAGCTGATTTCAGTTATTCTATTGCTTAAGTATTTTTTTCTTCTAAGTTAGCATAATTCTTCATTGCGCTTCAAATTCTAACATTTCAGATCATGGAATAATCCAATATTCACTAATCTGATTACACTTTCATTTCCTTTGACCCATACTGCTCCAAATCATCTCCACATTTCACAGTGAACACTTGGAACGAAACCTGCAGCACACGCTCTCGTTGCAACACCACTGTGCCGTAATTCTGAGCAGGGTGAAAGCCACAGCTAGGACTCAGATCTCAAACAGCTATTTCAGTCCCACAGCAGCCAGTAGCAGGACCTCAGTCATAAAACTGCAGAATTTATTAGATTCACAGAAAATGAAACTGTCCCCAGAGAGTTACAGACCCATCAGTAAAGATCAGATTTTCAGTCTGGTTGTTTTAATAATATAAAATATAAACTTATGTTTACTGGCAACGTCCGATAATTGATTCTGTATCTAAAACGCTTTCAATAATGGTAGTGTTCAATTGTTCAATTTGCAGTGTTTAAAATACAACCAAAATTTCAGGAAAACATAATAAAAAAGAGTTGTAATTTGTTTTTGCCTCATAAAATGCATATTTCACTGCTAACAACTCTGTTAATGGATGTGGCTTACACCATAAATTTTATGGTTTTCATCTTATAAGGATCTCTCAATGAAAATCCACAAGTACTTTGTTTTTATTGTAGCAGAAAATAACCACTTTCTACACATCAAATGTTAACATAGCAAAGCACATTGCAAACCTAGTGAGTGCACTTACTGAGCATCAGTTCCCAAGAAAACTACTTTCTATATTCCTGCACAAAGACTATAAATCTAAGTTTCTCTCTTGTGAAAACAAAACTAAACCAAACAAACTCCCACACTCAGGAAAAGTTTGAAATTGCTTACCTTGAAGAAGCTCCGAAGAAAATACATTATGCTTAGCATTTTGGAAGGTTTAAAATGAGGAATTGTTCAATCTTTAGAACATCCAAGGCCTGGGTGAATTCCTACACTCCTGCTGTGTCTTTAGTTACATGCTTTCTTGTTGCTATTTTGGACGGTCTTAGTACAAGGGAAGCATATGAGCCATGCCAGGAGCTTATGCTAAGGAGTTGCATAACAATTAGGGCTTATCTGTGCTGCGCTGTACAGTACAGCAATGCAAACAGGTTTGTTCACAGTTTACTAGCCCCAGAACACTTCTACTAGGCATGCCCAGAATGATGCCATTGTATTTGCTAAAGAAACTAAAGCTATTTGTGAGTGCTTCTAAAAGAACTGGAACTACAAAGGACAGCACATGTTCCCTTACATCCCCCCCAGCTTTTGCCTTTGCCAACTGCAAGTTCAATCAGTGAGTATTATGCTTGCTGCAGAGTTTAAAAGCAAAGACTCCCACACTATGAGCTTTCTAGTTACTATCTTTAAAGGTAAGGAAAAATTGCAGAACAAGTCTTTTGAAGTGCAGAAGAGTAAATGCAATTTGAGTTTCTTATTTTTTCTCACTTAATATTAAAGTCCCTCCAAGATTATCTGTGTTTTAATAACATTCAGCAACACCGAGATGCAACTTACATGATGTAGTAAATAACCTATTAACATTGTGGCCAAGACTGAAAGTAACAGGTAGTCTGCTCACAGTGAACTGAGAATTAAAGACAACTACAGGGTGCAAGCAAGTTCTCACAGAGGGATCACTCTGCATTACAGCAACTGTCAGGCACTGAATGTTTTCGTATATTTTTTAATCTAAGTATGGCTTATATTTGAACTCTTCAAACCACCTGCTATTAAAATCTTTACACCAGGGGAAGGTGTTTTAGGGAGATGCTCCAGAGCAGATTCTGATGCTCCAAGCATCAAGGCCATAGGGGAGAAAAACAGAGGTGTGCAGTGCTCCCAGCCCAGCAAGGTGGGATGAGGGACACAATTCCACATAGAAGCTGCTGGCCCAGCACTCGCCAAAAACTAACACCAGCTCCAACAGGAAACACACTCTTTGACTCACTCTGCAATGGGGGACCTCTGTGTGACTATCCCCCCCAGTAAGCACATCCCCGACTTGCCTTGGATTTGCATTACTGCAAACCCCTCTAGAGCTTCCAGCTGCTATTCTTCTCCTTAGTCTATTTCAAATAGAAATATTATTGTTTTGCTAGCACACGTAAACAAGACATTTATGCATAAATCAAATTTGACCACGTACACAAATTTTCTGCCATTGTGGGAAGGCAGCAGTTAAGTAGAGACAGTCATCAAGAAGGGCACACCTAATTTGTTGGAAACCAGGCCAGTAATTTCTAAACTGCAACACAAGGATCAAATGCAATATAGCCTGTGGTTTGATTTGCCAAATGACAATACTGCTTCAATAAAGTTCAGTCCTGCCATCTCTTATGAATTCATGGATAAAACCAGTGTTTTCCCTTAAATCTTAGTTGCAAAATGCTATTTCAGTATGTCAGTAGTACATGCATACAACAATATTTTTAAATAAAAATTTTGCCCCACAATTTGGGAGGAAAACCACAGATAAATATTCTAAAAGGTCTCGAAACAATTAAAAATCCAATGCTAGTTTTAAAATAAAATCTCCTTGCAGGGAAAAGGTCCTGGCTCATGAGTTTCCAATGCTTTTATTTGTTAATTCTTCTTAAGTTTAATTTACTTTGAAGGATTACTTCTCAATGATTTGTTCTGAAATTACTGTCATTCTTTCACATCCTGCTGAATAAAGAAACTGCAGGCAAGAACATCTGTTTCCTACAGGCCCCTCCTGGTGCTGTCTCCCTGGGCCATGCTCACGAGGTTCGGTGTCCTTTGTCCAAGCCCTGAGATTGGGCTTTTTCAGCAGAAGGAAATGCCCACTAAGACAAGTCCAGCTCTGCAGTGCCTTGGCATTTATTTTTCACAAATGAAAAGGAAAATAAAGCTTTATTCACATAGGAAGTAAAGGGGGCTTAATAAGACTCAACCTATGCACATGAGAAGCCAGATCTTTTGCTGCCTGATTTTTATCTGCTTTCTACAGAACTGCCCATGTGTCAAACAACACGCCAGAAGCAAGTCATTGCCACTGGCCAGGGCAGTTACCCCAAGAACTTGACTCCTCTTTCAGTTGCTTGTATTTTTTGAAATTAAGGTTAAAGCTTAATTCCCCATCAGTCGCTCTATTCTTCCATGCTATACCTGTTCACAGGCTGGAAACAAGGCAGTTCCTTTTCTGTAAATCAGCTGATATCCTTCCCTCAGACCAGTGCATTTCTTGGACTGGTTTACTTCACCACATAGCATGTCCAAATTGCACAGTATTCCCTTAGTTCTGCAATTCCTTAAAGAAAACACTACTATTGATGGACCTCTGCTGTCCAAAACTTCAGAAAAAGGGCAAGAAACTTTCTAGAACTCAGACAGGTGTGAACTTTCATCTTAACCTAACATAATGGAGCTACATACATCCATATACATTCCTGAAAAGCACAGGTCGTATTTGGTGCCCCGGCCCTGGCTGCGGGGTCCTCTCTGTGAGGAGAGGCAGGGCTGCCTCGCGCGGGACACGGCCATTTCAGCTGGTTCTGCCCGCTTCCAGCCGCCCTCAGGGGAGCCGCCGGGCACCAGGGGTGAGGACCAGGAGATGGGGCCCTGAGGAGCCCGTGCTGGAGCAGGTTTGTCCTGAAGGAAAAACATCCTGTGGGAAGGACCCACACTGGAGCAGGGAGGAAGAGTGTGAGGAGGAAGGAATGGCACAGAGGGACTGTTACAGGCCAATAGCAATCCCCCAGCCACGGGAGAGGTGGAGGAGTCAGGAATGAAGGAGTGCACTTCAGCCTTGGAGGGAAAAGAAGAGGGCTAGAAAGGAGGGAAGGTGTTTCAGCTTTTGTCTTTGTTTCTCACCATCCATCTATTTTAACAGGCAAAGGATTAAATTAACTTTCCTAGAGTCTGTTATGCCCATGACAGTAATTTCTGAGTGTCTTTATCTCCACCCGTGAACTTTTTCATCTGCCCTGTTGAGGAGGGGGTGCAACAGTGGCTGGGTGGGCGTCTGGCAGCCCAACCTCCGCACACCCCAGGAGTGCTCTCCGACTACAGACAGACCCAACTGCATTAAAGGCAATCTGCAGCCCAAGTTACTTGGTGTTATGGTATGAGTAAGCACCTAAAAGATCTCCCTTCTCCCTTGGTCATATGTCTAATGAATAAGACCCTGATGGTAACTTTGATTTGTAAATCTATACAAAGCTTTCTGATGCCCAAAATTTTGCACTTTCAGCTAGTAAACTGTTTTCTTCATAGCTCTCCTTTCAGTTTTACGTCCTCACCCTTACAAGCAAACAATGGGTTCCCAGGAGTTCTACTACCAAGTTACTACCAAGTCCATCTTCAGAGTTCAGAGCTTATCACTTAACATAAACTTCACCTGCAAAACTGTGGTGACCATTTTTTCAGAGGTTTTATTTGGTCAATGAGGAATTATTCTCTTTGGTACAGGCACAGTGCTCCTAATGTTCAGGTGCCACTGCCAACATTTTCCTTACCAATACACTATCTAAATCAAGATGCCTTTTCTGCTTTTTAAAGAACAACAGCCGGAAAGTGTCATTGACTCACAGAACAAAAACAATCCATTTCGTCTTTTGCCACCACAGTGAAAAATCACTGTTTACAGTGATACTGCCTTCAGCAGATCAGGCACTATGAGATGCCTGAATTAAAAACATCTGTCTAGGTACCAAAATCTTGCACAGATTCTCCAAAGGCAGACAAGTGGCTCTGAAACTCCACTGCTGTACTAGTGGGAGGTTTTTCTTACCATGATCTCCACTATTTGACTACTTAATGTACCGTTCACTTGGGTTAGTTTAATCTAGTTGGGTATTATGTGGATTGTACCATATTGGTTTCCAAACCAACTAAATGTTAGAAAATATGTTGATATCATTCCAGCTTCATGGCTGCAAAGGTCAAACATGAGAAGTCTTGTGTGCAAAGCGCACAGGTGAGGATGGGGACTAGACCTACTTTTTTGCCTCTTCTGAGAGCATCATATGCTTCTGTAAGATTCCACCAAGGAACAACAATTTTTCCCTATGTTGTCTTCCCCTTAGAGTACAACGCCTAGAGATTTAATTGTTTTCATGTCAGTAAAGACATAACAATTCTGTATTAAAAAAAGACATTGAATATGGCTTAGAAGAACCTTAATTTATATCTCCAGACTCTCATATTTTGAAGAATGAAGACTTTAAACTGTCACTCTGACCTGGACAGTAAGGGACATGCTGCAGGCAGCCATCACCAACTGCCTGAGCAAGATGACTTAAGTGACCAAACAGGTATTCTAATTTATGAATGATCATGTCAGACACTTTCATCCCTGCTGTAATTGCTTATTTGCCCATAGGCAGTTCACTTGATTACCATTATCATTAAAATATACCTCTTGATGCAGCCTAACATGTTGGTTCAAGTACTCTTCAATTCCTTCTGAATTTCCCTCCTGTAATCAAAGCATTTGTGTTTTCTGTCTTCATAGAAGGGAAGAGATTATGGGCTTATTTTTAGGAGCTGAGACTAGTATTTCTGTGCTTTACAACAGCCTCAGGTCTCAGCTGGGTAAACATCAGTGCTGCTAAATCAGAAATCTCTGTGCACCAACACTGGCTGCTGCTGCCCAACAAAATCCCGTTACGGCTGGAGAACAGCATACAGAAGCTAAGCTAGAACTTCTCAGGCTCTGCTTTATTTGACAGGATAGTTTAAAAAGCAGGCTCTAAAGAAAAATAATAAAGAAAATCTGAGCAGCAAAAGCCATGGAGCAAACCCTGAGAGGAATGTGAGCAGTAATGGCACCAGCACTGATCTCTGCCAAAACATTTATGGGGAGCTGCTGGTGCTGTCACAAGGAGAAGAAATGTCACTGCTGTCACAACATGCTCAGCCCCCTACTCACAGCAGATGAATGTATTTTTCTCCAGTTTGACACCTCTATTCAAGAATGAGCCCAGACAAGAGATACAGCAGCCTTGCTGTGAATCTTGCAAGGTGAATTCAGAGCTGTTTACATCTCCAAAGTTCTCTCCCTAGCTAGAGGCACAGGTAACACAGAATTAGATGGCTGGTAACACAGTCCAATAGGGAGCTCTTACTATGGCTTTAGAAAACATTTTATTCATGTTCATTTAAAAATCCCTTGCAGTAAAGAGCTAAAAACCAACTTAATAATAGTTGCTTTTGACCCTACTAAAGCCAGTGAAATGAATTTCAAACAGAATTTCTAAAGAGAATTTACTGGGTCCAGAGAAAGTCCAAAGTGGGAGTACTGAGGTTCCAAACAAGAACTCTGCCTTCAAATATGCTCAGTACAGCTCAAACAGATGGAAACTTGAATGCAGTGCAGAAGTGGGCTTCTGAGATTTTTTTCCTGTGCCTGGACAGAAGTCCTGCTGGTAGTAAGCTAGACAGAAGCAGCATGACTGGCCTCTCCACAATCTCTGGGCCAGGTAGATAGCAGAGGGGTGCTATCACATGCAAATAATGAAAATGACAGGGTGTAATGAAGTAGAGTTCCACTATTTTTATTCTTAAAGGTATTCAGAAGCTCATGACAACTGTCTCACACTTATAAGTATTATCTCAGATTCAAGTCTGCTGTTGAAACCTCCTCTGTGTAGCTACTGTGGTACAAATGAGAATCCAAATCATCACTCTCAACGTGCCCTAAACTGCACATAAAATCTGTTTTCATGTCTTTCAGCCCCAGATACACAGAAAGTGCCTGCATCCACAGTAAGGTAAGATGCATCATCTGCTGAGATGCACCAGAAGTGCATCTTCTGGTACTAGATGCAGTAGTACCAGAAGAAGTACTAATGCTACAATGTCAAGCCATTAGGTGCATGGACAGAGGAAGACATAAACCAACACTAGTTATTATCAATCTGCTGGAAGACTGAAAATTAAAACAGCCAGTATCAAGGCTATTAAAAGATTGCTTTCAGATGTGAGTCCTTGTCCCACTTGAGGGCCTAACTCTACTGGAACTGATCAAAACAGGCCTCTGGTGAGATCTGATAAGACAGGGAATAAGACAATACTCTTTAAGTAGGTGATAGATTCTGGTTAGAACAATTATACTATTTCGAGGGTTCATGACATTCAGATTTCTAATGCAGAAAGTTTAATGGATGTGGCAAAGGCAAAATACTTTATGGAAAGGTTTGTCTGTAGGAAAAAGCTCTTTGGAAACCATTCCAGGAACAGATAGCACACACACGACAGAGAAACTCCCACAAATTGCTATCTCCTTCTCTGATGAGATCCCACAGCTGATCACTGGAGAGCAAGAAAGTCTAGAGCTTTCTTCCCAAGCAGGTGACATCACAAGGTTTGTTATTTGTGATGGGGCCAGTTCTTCAGTCAAGAGCTACTTCAAAACTGAGAAAAAACAAAGTACTTGTACTCTTGGTACAATTATTCCTTTGATTAACATATAAATGCTGTTCTCGTTAACCAACATGTTTTCAATCAAGGTGTTGTTAGCAAGAGTAGGCTTTCACTTGTAGCACAAGTAATTAGATTGTGCATAAACAGACAATAGCTACACAACAGACTGTATAGCTATAGACAAAGTATGCCATTGTCATCATATATTGCTACACTTCACAGTGGAAAGTATTAAAAGCCTTTGAGCTTGTAAGCACATAGTCCAAAGTGTTGTGTATACAGGCATAAAAAACTACATTCCTCTGCATTTTTAATACAGAATGATGACTAGCTTGCTTTGCTGCTTCCTGCCTTGTTGGTCCGGTAGCGCTCCTTCCTCCATGAAATCTTGGCATGCTTTTCTTATCCTATCTGTCCTGAACATCCATTCATTGTGCCTGCCCTCTTGCATGTATTTTCCCAACAGTAATGTATCACTGAATATCTATCATCTATAGTATAGTATCATTTATATTAAACTATAGTATTTATAGTTTAGTATAGTACAGTATCATCGTATGATTTTCTGGGTTTTCTGATTTTCACTTTTGCATGTTAGATTTAGCTCTTTTGAGTAAGTAATTTTTCACAAGTAACTTTAAAATCTTGTCTTGCAATCAGTTTGTTCTGTAAGAGAGAACTCAACAATTTATTCTAGTGACAGAGAACCCAAGTGACACGTGTTCAAGTCCCCTGCTTCTAGTTTCCACCCTAGCACAGAACTAGCTCAGTGTTTGAGAAGTGGGCACACCCCACCTCTTAGCTGCATATTTGTTGGTTGGCTTACCTGCCACAGGAAAACCCAGCTGTTGCTCAGACTCTACCAATAGCTTTTTTCCTGGAAACTCCCCAGGCACAAAGGGGCCAATAATGGTGAGAAAATATCAGATTAAAATAAGAAAGTATGCATCTCTCTCCTCACATGGCATGGCACTTGGCAAGAGTTAAAGACACATAGTTACTAGCATTAATTCCTTCCGCAACTTACCAGTTGTTAATACAGGCCATGACCTGGTATTTAACTTATAGTACAGATGGCAAATAGCAACACTTCCTGGACAGGTGTCAAAAGCCCCCCCAATCCCGTCAACTCAACCTGAACTCATCAGTCAGAAGAACAGTCTCAAGCAACCCTTGTGAGTTCATGACACAGAACTGTAAGGCACCCTGCTCAGTGCAAATGACCGAGACAGGAGAAAGGAAGATTGCAACTGCAACAAGAGAAGCTGCTGCAGGCTTGAACTGCAACGTGGGGCAGGAAGGGAGGGTGAAGTTCACAGACTACCAGCCTAGCTTGCTCCTGTAGCTGTTGTTTCCTTGGTTCTGTATTCAAGATTAAGTAAATGAATATATGAAACCAAAAATATAGTGTTATTTTTGATATTGATATTAGTGAATCAAGCTGAACAATTGCATTGAAAGCTGCAGAACTGACGCTGCACTAGCCCATCTGTTGGGATCTCGGGCTTAGGCACCAAAACCTCATGCTATCTATCTTTGAGCTGTTCCAAGTCACTGTCACACATTTAATATGTGTTCCAAGGATTAACTGTGTGTGTATTGACTCTGACCTATTAAAATTAATACCAAAGAATTCAGCCTTAGCCATTGATCAGCACCACAAGACTTGCCATGTATTTTCTTAATGGGGGATGTAACTGGTACTGGAGGTGCATCTCAACTGCTGGTTTTCAGTTTTCTGTGCTCTAAGGCACTTATGCATCCACTGGAGTAACATCATTTGGGGACTGCAGAAGTACATGTTTCACTTAGAGTATTAATAAGCAAAGCATGAGTGGAATGGAAAGAGACTAACTTATATAAATGCTGCTAATCTTTCATTCCACCAGGAATTTAACTCTTCCTTTATTTACTCTCTTGGACATGTTCATGTCAGATGAATCTTAGAAAACTGAGCAGATCTGTTAAAAAAGATACCAAATAAAATATTTGGGGCTCTACTCAGCCTTTATAATAGTGCCCTGCTTCATATGCCAGTTGCACTATTTATGAAGGTATATTGATGCTACAATAATAAAGATGAGACTACATGCACTTCAGTACAAGTCCACTGGGAAACTCAAGATGATATCAGACAGTTGCACTTTCATGGCTATTATTTATTCCAGGCAGGATAAAGCTATCATACAGAGCCAATCTCTGTTAAGGCTGCAATGCATACAGGCCCTTTGAATGATCCCTGCAAAAGGCACAGCCTGGGGATACTGCTCTGGTTCTACGCAGCTCTGGCTTTCAAGGTGGTTTAAGAAAAGCAAGAGGACATACAAATCAAATCACTGGAGCTGTTGCTGTGTGAGAGCTACCCCTATGGAAGGAACAGACACATGCAGTTGCCAACTTCTGCTCAGGTGATTCTGAAAACTTCTCATAGCAGCTTTGCAGGACAAGAAACAGAAAATCTGAGAAAAGCTGATAGTGAGATAAAGGTAAAATAGTTACACATCTCCAGAGAGGAAAACTGGATCTGGATGATCTAAGCAACAGGGAAAGTTTGAGCTGCAGAGCGTTATATACTTCAATGAACTCACATTTGCCAGGCTGTTTTGCTTGCATGGCCCAAAAACCCAGACACCAGCCCAGAAAAAAAAGCATGATGAGACTTCTCTGGCTAAACACACTGAACAGCAGCACTTTGCTAAAAAAAAACCCCTGAAGATCTGGCAAATCTATCTTCTAAAATAAGCCAAGTGTAAAAGATTTGTTGTATTTTATTTTTGCCTAAGCTGCTATTGAGCGTTTTGGATTCCTTTGAGAACTCAAAGCAAAGAAATTCAACCACGTTATCCCATGAAGAATAGTTTAAAAATGTTTTTATAGTAATGGGCCAAATTTTACACAGTATGTTTAAGACTGTGAATATTTTGGCTTGCATTTGCCTATGCACGAACTCAGTGCTATGTACTGGCAGGTTCAAGCTTGCACACACCCATCTGTATGTACTAAGCCTGCTTTAATCGTTACTTCTGCTCCTGTCCACTCCACTGGGATGCTTATCTTGCAGAAGTAACCTGCCAAAATCACTTTCCAATCAGCAGTAAAAGCAGGAAAGATGAAGATAAGGCAGAACGCTACTCCAAAAGGTGCAGCTAAGGCAAGAAGTGGATATGTTTTAAACTGGGAAGATGTCACTGCATCCCAATCTTTACGTTGTCTGTATATGCCTGGTATTAGCAACTGGACTGAAAGCCAGCTTGATTGTCAATGACTTAGCAGTAAATCAAGGCAGGACACGAAGCTTTCTTCTGAGTCATTAAGGGTTAGCTACTGGTTTAATAGCTTGCCTGATGCTACCTTTCACTTGCTACAAAACCAGTTCTTTCCTATGACACAGACTAAAAAAGATTCCAAGGAAACAGTTGTATGCTAGTAGAAGATATCAAATCAGGAGACCTGGTTTTCTCAGGCTCTCAGCTTGGTATATATACCAAACCAGGCTAGAAACAGCATTCCACTGACTTACAGGGTATGTCATTCCTTAAGCCCTTTCAGTCCTTTCTGTTTAATCACTGGGCTTCAAAATAACACATACTAAAGCTCAGGTGACTCACCAACATCAAGAAAAACAAGATTAAGCTTGTCATATCTCATCTGCTCCATGCACACAAAACCAGTTGCACAGCTCCATGACAGTGGAAGCCGTAGGCCGTAGAGCGTGATGGAAAGAAGCCAACTTCCTTTTTGCCATATTCTCCTTTTGCCATCTTTCCTTCAATGCAAATTATTGCTAGCAGTATTTTCTTGTGATTTTCTCACCTAAGTTATGTACTCTTTTTTAGGAAAATCTCACCCCAAAAATCTTTTCTACAAGTTGAAGTTCACTTTAGTTTACACTTTCTAGGACAGTGGTGATACACCAGCAAAGTAGAATTCTGCTTCATGTCCTGATAATACTATGCCAGCTATTAAAATAATAAAAATACTTAACACCCTTCTACTAACCATTGTGCTGAACTACTGTACAGTAGAAAATAAAGGCTTTTGTATATTTGACCTAAGTTATTCAAGATGAAATGAATTCTAAAAAACTTCCATTTCAAACTGGGAAAACTGATTCTGATTTGCAATTTGACAAAGGCTGTACATCCACCTAGAAAAACATCTGTGCCCTCTAATGGTCTTATTAAATTAAGTACCTTCCAATTGTCTAACACTAGGATCCATTCCTGAAGTAAACAAACTCATTTGAGTTGTGGACAACTCTTTCCTTGCTCCAAATCTGCTATTTTTTTAAATCTTCAAGCAACTACATCTCTGCTTAAATGATATCTCCAAGTCAGTCAGTCAATATACCCATTTTCTAATGAAGGCAATATTAGAGAAGCAGTAAAGCTGTCTGTATTACACATTTCTATACCCTAATCATTCTTATGTCAGCAACCACAACATGGCTTTTTATAAGGCTTTTTATTCTCGTATCAGTAGTTCACACACAAGACTGATTTGCTTCCAATTTAACTTCATACAAGACTTATCTAAAGTAATAGCACTTGTGCTTCTACTTCCAGAGATCCCAGGTTTTGTTGGTAATATCCACTTGAACAACAGGTAGGAAAATGAAGACTGAAAACCAGTCTAACTTCCTCCATAATCTTTTCTATATCATATCAGCCTATGTGGTACATTCATGTTTGAGTTATAGTGAAGCCCATGCCTTTCATTTCCTGCAAATCAATGAAAGGGACATGAGGACATCAGATATGGTTTCAGCAAACAAATTCTCATATAAAGTTCCACTGATAACAGCGTTATCCCAGGAAAATTTGCTTGCTTAAGGAGCCCTAAATATAAACGAACGCATAGTTTCCATATGAATCCTAACTTTGATAAACCATAAATATCCATGGTGGGTTTGAATTAATACACAGTCTCTTTTTGCAAGGAGAGGAATCTGCAGAAACTGTAAATATCAGCCAAAATTTTCAAACAGGAGTATCAAAGACAGGCTCTTTAATCTATAGCAAGCAGTTGATCCTCTCAACTGTCATTTTCCAGTTCTCTTTTGGGACTCCCATTTTCAAACAGGGGTCAGGACTCCAAAAATGTTTAGGATTTTTAATATGATGCACAAGTCTCACCAGGAACAATCTCTTACTTTACTCTTGAGATGTCAGAACTATCAAACATGTCTTTTGAGCTCAATGGATTCTCGATGCTGTTTTCAAGATCTGAACTTGCTTGTAAGTCAGCACTTTCCTGATCAGGAAAAGGAAGGGAGCTGAAGCTGCTCAGCTTCTGAAACACTGAGGCCCTCCTCTTCCCAAACGCTTGCTCTACCTCTCCAACAGGAAAGGGTCATCAGCTACCATGTTAAAAGCAAACAGAAATTACTTCATTATGTGAAAAAATCCACACTTTTAAGACGTTTTATGAGTAGGCAACTCACTTTCAGCTGGAAGCCTTCTATAACTAGTTTTGTACACATACAAGCTTGTTTTACAACTTAATTTCCCAGGGAGCAAGCAGAAACTTTTAATATCCAGGATGTCTGGAGAAAGGTATTCTCTCAGACAGGAACTCTATGAAACCAGTTTTACCGTTTTGTCTTTTCAAAGGTACGTATGTACAGGGTGTTGTCTGATATTCTTGTCAGGAGAACACAGGGAAAGCGATATATTTATGCGTCTGCAGCAACGTAATTCCAGAATTTGGCAGGATACTTCCCACGTATTAAACTGACAGAGAAAATTGCATGCTGTTAAAATTTCACTCAAATGAAGAGACTACATATTAATCACTTTAAATTGGTGCTTGCTAGATGAGGACATAAGCTAGCAAACAGGCTACTGACAGCAGAGCCAGCAAGCTTTCTTTTTAACCTTATTTAGAATTAAGTGAATAAGTTTGTTTTTCATCTTTAGTTGTGTTTCAAATTAGGCTGTTTCTCAAGTTAAGCCTCCCCTCAAGACTCCTATACAGAACCACACACAAGTACAGATACAGTCCTTTGACTTGCTCCTCCCTATACTGTGCAATTTGTCCTAGACAGAGCAATTTGCCCTATACGTGTCAGTTTTATACATGTCAGATTTAGCTACAGAGGAAACAGGCACAAGTGATGTGTGAAATCCTCCATGGGTGGGTTTGGGAAGGGAGGGAACCTGGCAGAAAGGAGCTTCACTGGCCAGATGTTTTTAAGGTGTCACTTGCATCACCACTTTCAATGCCATTTTGTTTGCTGTAAAGTTCATTTATTTTGAATTAGAAGAGTACAGAAGATGCACTTGTATGTCTCTTTTACAGCTAGTAAGCTTGGCTCCAGTTTATATGCCACACTTTGGCAGCTGATAGACAAAAGCCAGACTGAAGGAAGTAGGAAAGCTACACATATGGAAACTGAGGTACTTTATGACTTTGGGAAGAATGGAGATGTAATAAGAAACAGAAAAGAAACAAAATGGGAGACACTAGACTGAGCTTTTAAGAAGAGCAATTATATGAAAAGAGAGCAGAGACGAGCCATATCGGAGTTGTTGCACCTCCCTTCCACCTCCACAGTCCTTATGAGTAATGCTCTCTTTTCATTACAGCTGATCCTTATTTAAAACAATCTTACTGCAAAACACATATTTTAAGATATAAGGGACACAAAAATTCTTCCAAAGAGTAAACAACATGGGTTTTAACCCTCACACAGAAGAAAGAAGTGAAAGGTAAGTATCTTGAATCCTGACCGAGTGTTCGCCTACTGAGCTACTGTACAGAAAGTGAAAACACCATCGCCTGCCTAGTCTTTCACTGGATGCAAAGCCCAAATCCATAAAAATATTAAACAGATAAAGCCCCTCGGGTAAGATGAACAACAGAATGTCTAGTTTACGAATTCTACTATATACTGAGAAACTGGGAGCTTACCAAGCAACCACAGCTGCACCAGTAACTAAGCAGAAGTTCTGAGGATTCATATCTAAGACTCAGGTATTTATTAGTACCTAAGATTTCTCTGGATGTATCATTTGACTTCTATGTTCCCAATTCCTTAGCTTTTCCCCAAAGATAACTGTGCCTCCCTGAATTGCTATAATGGAACAGCAAAAAGGAAGAATTCAAGGCATTCACATCCTCTGAGTTGAGACACATGAATTATACAGAAAGGTGTGAGGGCTCTGACAGCATTATTAACCTTTATAAAATAGGTCTACATAATACCAGGAAAATTAATGAAGGGAACTAGTAAAACTAGCATCAAAACAGGGCTCCAGATACAACATCTGAGACATTGACTTACCCTAAATCAACTCCATTTAACATGAAAAAAGATTCAGTTCTGGAAACTCACAGTTTGACAGAATCAAACAGTAGTTAACTCCCCATAGCTCATAATTATGGAAAAAAAAAAAAAAAAGGTGAAATACATTGCCACTTTGACCTTGAGAGCTGTAGTTACTGTACATATGTGGGACAAAATCCTAGGAAGGTCTGAACACCTTTAGGTTGCATTGTCTTCAAACAAATCATTAACCTACATTCTGTTGTAGTGTATGTGACATGTAATGTACTGTCATACAACTGGAACTGTCATAACTCAACATCATAATACGTAAGAGGAATAAGTTCACTTATAGTTGTAAATCTGTTATTGTCAGAGCTTGGTAGAAAAATAACACTACAAAAATCAGCTTTCCATTAAAGGATGTTCCTGAAATTTCTCTGAAGACAGCTGAAAGGACTAGAAGATGGAACCCGCTATAGGCCATGTTGAAATAGACTTTTCTACATGTTTTCTTGTGATGTTCAAATATTCCCACTTAAAGAAGCCTGAATTTGTTATAAACTAGTAAAACACAGATAATTAGTTCCTGTGGACACAAAGAGCCCTTTTGACTACACAATGAATGAAAACATGTTCCCAACTCTGCACCTGGATGTGGAGCTGCCTCTTCTGAGAAGTACTCTCTTCTGCTTCCCCAGCAGTCCTTCTAACAGCACTCCCTTGGCGCTCCTATGCAGAGATATAAGAAGGAAGAAGAAAAAAAAATAATCAATTTGACCATTAGGGAATAAGGAGCTTTCTTGAGTAAAGTCAAAACTATGCATATATATGCATATAAAATAGGGTTAAAGAAACTTCACTGGTTGCAAAATCATGCTCTCAAACATTAAGAATCACCAGAATTAAGATTACTTGTGTGACACCAAAGCAGTTCCCTTACATATTCGAGTACAGTCTTTAATTACATAACAGAAAGGTTTTTTCACAAGTCTCGTGCTTCACTCAACACAGGAATGGACAATAACTCAATACTTGGCTTTATCATCGTTGTTCAGAGTATAAAGAAAAGGGAAGAAGCAACTGCATTAGGCACATAATATCTCCATAGCTTCATGAGCACCAGCTGATGGGGAGGAAGAGCACAGCCCATGCTCCCTTCCCAGCAGCCAGACACCACATAAGCTGCGCCCGCATTAGGGTATCACTGTGGATATTCAGGAGGAAAGACGTTTCTGCTGTTTATAGCTCTGGCAACTCACACTTCCGCACTAATGCTGGCCATCTTCTATATGCCTTAGAGGTTAACTGGTCCTTATCTTCTCATAGAATCATAAAATGGTTAGAATTGGAAGAGACCTTAAAGATCATGCAGTTCCAACCCCCCTGCCACAGGCAGGGACACCTCCCACTAGAGCAGGTTACTCAAAGCCCCATCCAGCCGGGCCTTAAACACCTCCAGGGATGGGACATCCATAACTTCTCTGGGCAACCTGTTCCAGTGCCTCACCACCCTCCCAGGGAAGAATTTTTTCCTAATATCCAATCTAAATCTCCCCTCTTCTAGTTCAAAACCATTACCCCTTGTCCTATCACTACACTTCCTGACAAAGAGTCCCTCTCCTGCTCTCCTGTGTGCTCCCTTCAGATACTGGAAGGCTGCTATAAGGTCTGCCCGGAGTCTTCTCCAGGCTGAACAGCCCCAGCTCCCTCAGCCTGTCCAGTCATGCCTCTACTCTTCCTACATCCCACCTCTTCTGAACCTGTAGTCATCTGGAGATAATGCTGCTGCCCACTGACTTCCATGTTTGTCCTCATCATCAGACACCAGCCCCAAACAAACCAAGAAGAGTCAGGGGTATGTAAATCACAGAATGATATGGTGTTGGAATGGACCTCTAGAGATCATCTAGTCCTACCCACCTTGCCAAAGCAGATCCACCTAGAGCTGGTTGCACAGTAACACGTCCAACTGTGTTTTCAATGTCTCCAGAGTTGGAGACTACATGACCTCACTGGGCAACCTGTCCCAAGTGCTCTGCCACCCTCAAAGTGAAGAAGTTCCTCCTCATGTTTAGATGGAACTTCTTATGTTCAAGTTTGCACCCATTTCCTCTTGTCCTGTCTCTGGGCACCACTGAAAAAATGTGAAGTTCCCAATCAAAACCTGAAAAGAAGGCACCAAGTGGCAGAATGCCTTCAGTCCTGAGAGTACGTATCTGCTCACAGCTCAATGCAAAGTCTTAATGAACCCTTTGGAAATAACGACAAACATTCAGTTTTGACACGAGTGACATCTCTGGAAGGAAAGGAACCTGGCATAAGTAAAGTTTTGCTGTCTTTGTTTTGTCTTTGTGGGAGATGAATACAGTGGGCGGAGTTTCTTTATCAAGTGGTACTTCTGTGAGAATCTGAAGAGGGTGGAGGTCATGCATCTGCGTTCCCATCCTCCAGGCTTATACTGTGGAGATGTCTCACTTGGTGTGTTTATGCAATAACACCAAACATAAAACCCTTAGAATAATAATTCAATTGCAAGCATCATCAAGCTCCATTTCTCTGAAGTCCCATTAATTTCCACGGGAAGAATTGCTGTTAGTGCAGTAGAGACCTCACTGACTTCAACTGAATTCGGCTCAACATGAGATAGAGGAGCACAGCTCTCCCCAGAGAAATTAACCATATACATAAAAGGGAAAGTAAGTAAAAGAAAGTGTGAAAAAGATGAAAAACAAGAAATACATTGGACTTAGCTTAGTTGGGTGGTCAGAGCTGCTACCTGTCTTTATTTGACAAACACTGAAACTCTTGTCTGCCTTCAGTAATTATCTAAAACTTGTAACTGTAAAAGCACACATCCCGATCAGAGGGAGTGCGGGATATGCTAGCACAGATGGAACCCAAGTCTGGTAGCTGATGTCCTACTGCACTTCTCCTTTGCCACAAGGAAATGCAAAATAAGTACTTAGCACAGCTAGTTTTTCTTCATTCCCTATATTCTTCATGTACCACTACACCAGGAAGCAGCTGTCACTTGTTTTTACTTGTGATTCTACAATAGTTTTTCAACATGGGCTTTTTATGTCTAGACGCCAAAGTGGCTTCATACCACTCATAAAGGGCAGAGGTGCAGCGCTGAGCTCTCTGAAAATAGCTGCCAGCTTCCTCTGCTCTTCCCACCTTAGACTGCAGAAAGCATTCCAGACCTGCAACAAATGCAGCTTGGGGATAAACTGACTGCAGATACATCTTTCTGACATATTATTGGATTTTTAAAGCTTAGTCTTTTGCTAATTCAGGAATACAAATAACCAATTATACTATGTCTACCTCAGACTAAGGCTGAGGATGGATCTTGTGGGCAATTGGGAAAGAACAGTGCCTTTGCTTTTATTGTGGGAATCGTTCCCTAAGCATAACACCATTGAAGATGGATGAAGGGGATTGCATCTGGTTAGAGAGGAAATTACAACCGTAATAATTAGCATCAAATTAGCTCCTGTCTCATCTTGAGCCAGGCAAGCCCATCACACTCCTTTCACCAGCTGCCCTCTGGTGGAAGAAGGTTCTGCAAAACTCCAGGCAGGAAAACCCTGTGCTATGCACAGGCCAGGTGAGGCCCAGAGGTGGCTTCCACATTTCTGCTTCACTTCACTGGAAAGTCAGGCTTTGGTTAACTCAATTCTGAGTTAAGCCAGGAGAGATAGAAACAATTGAGGCATGACATCAGAAAAAAAAAAAAATATCTTAGTTATAAGGTCAATTAGACCATGGAATAATCTTCTCCAGGAAGTCCTGGAATCACCATTGCTGGACTGGTTCACGCTTGATCTAGACAAGTCACCTGGGATGTTTGAAGGGAATGGCTTGGCACTAGCAGAGGTGCTGGGCTGGATGGGGCAATAGGTCTTTTTCTGTCCATTTCTGACTCCGTTAGAAACAGGAGAGAGAAAACAAACAAACAAAAAATTAATTAAAAATTAAGAGCAAGGCCAAGAAAGACAAAGGGGGAAAACTCAGCAGCAAGGGCACAGCTCAAATGGCACTTGACATGGCAGGAGGAACCACAGACTGACTGTGGTGGGAAGGGATCCTTTAGTCCAGCCCCCTGCTCCAAGCAGGGCTGGCTAGAGCAGGCTGCCCAGCATCACATCCCACTGGAACCAGCACCCTCCCAGAGCAGCACTTTGGCAGGGTCAGTCCCACTGCTCCATTTCCCTGGAGGCCCACACCCGACAGGAGCTCCCCCTCTGGGGAAACACCTCAGAGTCTGGTGGGAATTAGGTGCTTTGTTTCCACTGCTGCAAAGCAGAGGGAAAAAAACATGTGTCAGCATGTGGCTCCAGTCTTGGTTATCTAACTGCTGTAGATGGGAGAGCACCATAAGCCTCTGGGCATGGGAATGGTCTCAAGTGCTCAGTGGGGAGCTGTCACCTCAGTGTCCCAGCATAGTGCCAGAGGTGCTGTGCTCCTACAGAAGTTGCTGGCACCAAGATCTGGACCAGGTTTCAGTGCATGGGGCCACATGCACTGAAACATCTGGTTTTGCAGCAGCAAGGGAAGAGGCTTGGGCCAGCGTTTTACCCAGAGAATGAGATTTGTGCCCATCAGCATGATTCCACATCCAGTTTTCCACCTGCTTAGCCAAGCCAGAGGCTGTTGAGGGAATTCTTCCACCTTAGGTGCATCTTAAAAATGGGGAGTTATGTTGTACATGTTTACTGGGGGACAGAAGGACTGCCAGAATAAAGAGGCAAGTGAACATTTAGTTTTGGAGAGGGAGGGCCTGGTTTGTACTGGTATCACCAGATACCACAGCTCCTGTCCTGCAACCTGGTGGTGCCACATCTCCGTGCAGGACCACAAAGCCCTGAACTGTTCTGGAAACTGGTGTCCTATGCCCACAGCTATCTACACCAAAAAGATATAAAAGCAGTACTGTGTCTCCTCCATTTATGAATGGTATACAGCCACTTTCATGCCTAGTCATAAAAAGCCTATGGTGCAAAACTGTTGTAGAATCACAAAATAAAAAGTAACACTGTCTCTATGTGTTCCCACAGTCCCACACAACCGGACAGGCAGAACCACACAAAACTGAGAGGCCAGGCAGCTCTTCAGTGAGTGGGAGTGCGAGATGAGGGTGTCAGTAACCTCTGTATTCTTGGCCAGTCTCCAGCCACTTCCCACCAAACACGGTTATGTGTCTGATTAGTGTTTTGCCATCTTTGAATAAAGGCCTGAGTTCAAAATTCTTCACTAAGACATAGCTCTTCCTTGACTCCCGCAGTCACATGCACACACAGACCTGGGATATGGGATTGCCCTTCCTGCCCAGAAAGGGCCTGTAACACTGTCCAAAGCCAATTTGTCTTGGAAGGAAACACTTATGTCACATACACATTTGGGATCAGTAGGGACACTTGGCCTAATTAGCTCTAGTGGAGGGAGAGAACAAAATTCAAACTATGTGCTTGAGTTCATCTTTGAATTTAACCCAAGCAGCTTCACACTGACCTGCCAGCCCCTCCACCCAAAAGCACTGGTGTGTAACACCCTCTGGATCTTTAACAGTTCCCTGGGTGCTTCCACACACCCCTCCCCAAACACAGGAAGCCTGGATGGGGGTGTGGGTAGGGCTTTGTTTTCTATCCCAAGGGTTTGACAGAGTGGCCTTTCTTCCTTCCCCTGCATTTGGAGGCACTGGGCATCCCTGGGGTTGCGAGTGGGAGTTTCAATGGGGGAGATTTATTGCAGAGATAAAAGAATCCTGTTTGACATCACAGACTCTGACGATTATTTCCAGCAGTATTTCTTCATGATTTCAGTTGCACTGGAATACTTTTCACAAAGAATGGTCACATATAGAAGCTTGTAAGTGAAGAAGTAAATCCTGTTTTGTCTGCCACATCTTCTATCTGACTAAAAGTGGGATGAGGACGTTCAGATTTAGTTCTTTAAACAGCTTTACAACTACACTCTGATGTGCTAAAAGCTGCTTCATGGTTTGTATTATTTCAGTTTTTCATGTTGGTATTATCTGGAAATGTTTCAGGTAAGCTGTCCCCAGTCATTCACACAACACTCTCAAAATCTACAGACCTAATTCTATAACATATCAACAAAATCCCTGCTACATAAAGCCTTTAGACTACAAACAAGCCAAGGGTACTGAGAAAAAAAAAAAAAAAAGTGTATTTTTCACCACACGTTTCCAGCGGAACCAAAGGGCATGATTCAGTTTCCCCTCTGTCCCTGGGAGTAGAAAGAAGCCTGATTTGCAATCTAAGCAATAAAATGGACTCAAGTCCCACACTCACAGCACCACCACAATGAGCCCTTCATTAGCCGGCACTTCCCGTCAGACTGTAAAGGGAACACAGGTTTACCAAACAGCTAATCCTTGATAATGAAAAGTTTCCAACAAAGCGGTCTTTCCAGGGAGTCTGGGCATTTTCACATTAGCAAGAAGTGAATAGACAAAGTAGCTCAGGAAACCTGCCAAACAGTAGCTCATGCATTGAAACACAAAGACCTGCAGTCTTCAGGCAGCTAAAGAAAAATACAGTAGTGTTTTGAGTTGTTTCTTGTCATCATAGTTACTTTCTTCACTTTCTTTCATATTATTTCATGAATAATCTTCAAACTACAAAATATATAAGTATTTGCCTCTTAAATTTCACTTGCAAATATAAATCAGTCTCTGCACTGCCTTATCCCACTCTCCATGTGAGACAGAGGTTTCCTCTCTTTGCTGTGGGCCTCTTCTGGACACATGCCACTTTTCTTACTATCAGTCCCCAAGCAACTGTAACACCATTGACCGCTACACATTCATTTCCTCAGGGATTTGTTTTGTTTTGGCACTTAATAAGGCGACAACTGGATCTTTTCCTTTTGGGGGTCTATTTTAAAAAGACTTTGTTTAACTAGATGCAATTTAAACATTTCTGATCCAAGGTAAGTATTTTTTCTGTAGAATTGTAAAGGCAATGCATGTTATTTGGTTTTGGGTAAAGAATGTCAGGATTAACATCAAAACATGAAATATAAGGGTTACAGAAACACCTTTTCTTTTTGATGGAAGGAGATGGCAAAACAAATTCAGGGTGGGTGAAGCAGCAGTTCACAAGGACAGAGCAGCTGTAGGGTGGACAGGTTTGAGTATGGAAGGCCAACATGTATATAACCATCAGCACACAGTGGAGGCTCTGGGAAGGCCCATACCACTCGTGTTCCCCTTCCCTTCAAGCAGGAAGAAAGTACATGTGTGTTGTACTTTCTTGTAAAAGAAAGCTACTTGTGCTATTCCTGAGTTATCCATCAGGGAGTGCCTTTATTTTTTCTCTCCAATGGAATCTGAAAGTACTGTGGACTTCACTGGGAACACCCATCCCTCAGTCTCGCACATATAGTGGAGCAAAGAAAGGGAGCTTGTAGGGAGGAAGATAATTGGCGTAACCCAGCTCTAAAAACCCTTAAGATAGAACTACGCTGACACCTGATGGTTCAAGTTCAAGTCTGAGGACAATTATGCTACTGCTTATGCTGGTTTGTAGATAAGACAACTCCACTTTCTGTGTCAGTCACGTTAAAGAAGGAGATTTTATGTCAATACCCATTCAGGTCTAATCAGTTTATGTTCAAGCAGGATTGGCCAGATCATGAATTCAGCTCAGAAAGTCATTGGCCAAAGCAGTTCTCTCTGCAGCCAGCCGCCTCGGCACTAGCAGCCACCAGAGGGCAAGCTGGCCCCACACCAGCCCCGGTCCCGGGGAGCCCTCTCCTGACACAGCTTCACCCTTCCCATTTTTTTCAAATACAGTTGAGCAAATTCATTTTTGGACTGAGCTGGGACTGGTGGAAAGGCAGTAACCCGCCTGGGCTGCCTAAAGGGAGAGAGAAAGATGAACCAAACATTGAGAGTCCCTCCAGGCTCCTGGAACGACCATATTTCTACCCGTGCAGCCTATTACCTTTCTAAAACACAGAAAGACAAAGGCTGCAAAGCATCTAATATTTTTGTTGTTGTTGTTCTAAACTAAGTCACAAAGACTTGCTGTGAAAGGGTGCCAATGAGATCTGCTTGAAGCCTTAGGTACTGAAGGTCTGCAACTACTATATGATGCACAAGAGTTTTTTGTGCTGAGACCAACCATAACACAGTGCCAGTGGTGACATGAGGCTTTGGCTGAAAACGACAGCTACTTTGTCAAGAGGGAATGTCACTCACATGACAGTTTACTTGTGTAGTAGTCTGTGGACCTCATCTTGCCCAGTATTTCCTACCATGCAGAGTCTTCTCAGGTTGCTGCTCTATCCTCACAGCAAGAGGTGACTGCCATCTCTTGCCAACAGAGAACAGCCACGAGAATGCTCCACAATGGCATCCAACCTGCCACTTTGGAGGTGCTCAACCAGAGGGCTCCAACTGTTTCATACAGTGTCCACCACTGACAGTTAAGGTCAACCTTAACACCACCAACAATCATGCCTGCTTCCCCTCTAGCCTGCTCGTCTTTTTCCCAGAGCCATGTTGACACCCCAGGTGAGTCCCACAACCTCAGCTGAAGTGCAGAGCAGCAGCTGAACCCTTTCTTTGTGTTCTCTTTCTGCAAAGTGCCTGGCACTCATAAACCAGAAACCAGCAAACACATTTCAGCTCCATAGCCCAACTATCCCTTCATTCCCACCCATTGGTACAGACAATCAGTTTGCAAACAACTATCTGGAATGTCTCTACAATTTTGTGCATCTCTGTCATGAAGAATTAGTGCTTTGACTAAACTCAATACAGCAGAGATTAAATCAGGTAACTCATGCGGGTTCAGAACAACTCACAGTCTGACCAAGATGAGTGGACCCTTGCCTTAAAAGTCCAAGGCAAATAACTGAGACTCGGGTCTTAACTCTTCTACAAGATTCTCTATTTAGGGGGCATGGGGGAAAGCATATAGGCCCTAGATCTTCAAAGTGATTTATATCTGTCTGGACAGAATGTAAAATAAGGCTTACTATCAGAACAGTATGGTTTCTGTAGCCTTTAAAGCTCAGAGAAGTTGAACATTTGACATTTTGGGACCCTCTCCTTGTTTATTTGTCACAATAAACTAATTGAACCAAATAAATTATATCGTTTTCTCTTTTGGGTAAAATGAATGGATGAGCCTCATTTGCATTTGGCAGGCTAGCACAGACCATTCTCCAGTCTTGACAGATATTGCATGTAATTGTCTCTTTTTTGTTCAGCTTCATTGTCCAAATGTTGAAAGAGTCTTTACACATTATACTCTGCTACTAAAAGACAAAAGCTAAAGTGTAACTGAGGTTTTGCATCTATGCAGCATCTCTGTGCTAAACAGCAGCTTGTTCCTGAAGAGACAGAACTGTTGAAGCCTGGCTTCCTACAGATTTTTGTCCCCTAATAGACCTTCTACTCACCACATTAGTGCTGTTCCCACCCATACTCCTTACACATTGCCCTGTCAATACAGAAATGCTGACTGGTCAGATGAGGCTTGTCAATTAAAACACACTGAGGGAATTCTTCTCATGTAAGAGCACTGCTTTGGACATTCCTCTTTTACTGAACTGCCAGTGCTCATGAAATTTGCAGTAAGCTTTGACACTTCTCTTTTAAATTCAGTTAAAATTGTCAGTAGTTTCAAAAGTTCCATGCAGGGAGAGACAGGCATAAATCTCTCAATTGCCTCATTCCCTCACAAATTAAGCTCAAAACTTACTAAAAAGGGATTCTTCAAGTCCTTCAGGACTGTAAAATATGGTCCTTTGCCATTTCAGGAGTCAGAGCGTTCACTCCAATACTGGGTAGAACCACAATTCCTCACTGCAAATTTTGGGACAGTTAGGGCTCCCAGTAACTCACTCCCTTCACAGATGCAATGGCAGCAACTTCCATGGCCTGGTATACGCAGACAGACAGAAACACATCCATAGCCTCCAGGGATGCAGAATTTGATAAAAAGTATTCCAATCCCACATGGAAAAATTCCTACTAAACTCCAAACACACTTTTAGTGAGTGTCAAGCAATCAGTGGGAAGTTTGAAAGGGCAGGAAATGGTGTATAGAGATCTACCAAGTGTGTGTGTTGAACCTAGTATGTGAATTAGGAAGGCTGGACTATAGCCATTTCAAGTACATAATACCTTAAAGTAGGTGTTGGGAGAGAGCACTGGATTCTTAGCGATGCTCTCTTTCAAATCACTGAGGCAGTTTACTTTATACACTTTCATATTTTTTGCTGCAGCGTGTGTTGCGATACCAGAGTCTGAATTTATCTGTTACACAGATATGCTGTAGACATGAACAGGTAACAAATAAACATAAACAGGATAATCTTCCAGGTCAATACTGCAAAGTGATGAAATCACTTGTTCTAATGAAGTCTTTCTACGATGAAATAGATCTAGAGCTTCTGATTTAATCTCTATTCTTCAGAATATTTTGATCTAGATGGTGGTGATTAAGCCTGATTTCTTGCTTTATCTCATGCTGTACACTACAGCAGAAGTGTTCACTGGACTGTAAATCTGTGTTTGGAAAGCAGATTCCCTATTCTCTTTATAAGTTAGTGTGAATAAATGCACCGACAGTAGCTGCAGAATACTTGCCACAAACAAGCAAATATATAAAATGTATGTTTTAGCACTTCATCTCTCAAGGTCTGAGCTCCGTTTTTCCTTATTATGAGACCATAGAATCACAGAATACTTTGGGTTGGAAGGGACCTTTAAAGGCCATCTAATCCAACCTTCCTGAAATGGACAGGGATACCTCCAACTTGATCAGGTTGCTCAGAGCCTTGTCCAACCTGACCTTGAATATTTCTAGAGATGGGGCATCTATGACATCTCCGGGTAACCTGTGCCAGTGCTTCACCACCCACATCGTGAAAAATTTCTTCCTTATAACTATCTAAATCTGCCCTCTTTTAATTTAAAGTCATTACCCCTGATCCTATTGCAACTGGCCCTGTAAAACGTTTGTCCCCATCTTTCTCATAAGTCCCCTTCGAGTGCTAAAAGGCCACAATAAGGTCTCCCTGGAGTCTCCTCCAGGCTGAACAACCCCAACTCTCAGCCTGTCCTCACAGAAGAGGTGCTTTAGTCCTCTGAGCATTTTTGTGTCCCTCTGCTGGACTTGCTCCAACAGACCAATGTCTTTCCTGTGCTGAGGATTCCAGAACTGGATGCAGTACTCCAGGTCGGGTCTCCCCAGAACAGGGGAGAGGAGCAGAATCACCTCCCTCGACCCACTGGCCACACTGCTTTTGATGTAGTCCAGGATACAGTTGCCCTTCTAGGCTGTGAGCACACATGGTCCGCTCATGTCCAGCTTTTCATCCACCAGTAGCACCTAGTCCTTCTCACCAGAGCTGGTCTCAATCCTTTCATCCCCCACCCTTATAATTTTAAGTACCTCACATACTTTCAGATTCATGCCACATACAGTTCAAAGTCTCACAAAATGTTTCTCCAAGAAAATTTGGTGAAAATAACAATTGAATAGCTTAACGTAGTTGACTTAAAAAGCAATATATCCTGCAGAACACGCATCTTAGTTATGAACCTGAATCTGCTCCAAGAGTCCCCAGTAAGAACTATGAGTGGGTATGAAATTATTCATCAATTTCATCTAAACAAGTAATTTTCAATATTCCATTCCTTATTGTTTCCACTTCCTGAATGTAAACTATAGAAATTTTAGTTTTATTATAAAGGGGGACTGAAGCCAATAACCTTCAGTCACTGGGGCAACAGGTAGAAATTGTAGGGTCCATGTACTGTGCAGTTATACTCCTCAGCAGTCTGACTTGCAACAGACTGTCACCTAAATCCAAAGCTAGTAGACAAATTCCAATTTGAAATCATACTGGATCAGGTAAAGCACCTGATGGGAGCACAACTTCCCCAAGGACCTGTTCACTTTGCCACCTGAAAGACAGGAACTGAGTTCAGGCAATAAGAAATAAAAGACTTTGGACTCCACAGTTAGCACAGCATTGAAACAATGAAAACAGCTATAGGAAATAATTAAACAACTGAAAATAGTTATAGTAAACAATATCGTGGGTTGCTTTCAATCTTTAGGATTCATTAATTCCTAAAATAAAGAAGGACAGACGTTACGTGAGTGCTAGGTTATCTGCATTTGGTTTCTTGCTCTGTCTCAGACATTCTGACTGACACTGAGCAAATAATTCACTGTATCCAACCCTCAGTGCTACATCACAAAAAGAAAAATGGAAGATTAAATTAATGGAGAAGGCACTCAAACACCACGGTAATAAGTTTCATACAAAAAAAAGTACAGGCATATTTAAAAGAAAAGATAACGCTGTCCTGACTCTGTAAATTACATGTTCTCCTGAAAGGTCTCCTCCTCCAAGCTATTTTGGTTTTCGTTCTTTAACATAAACAAATTCTTTTTTAGTATTCTTTTTGCCTTCTTTGCAAAGAATATACTAATCTTCTAAGTGTTTCTTTAAATGTAAAGTTAATACAAGCTATCAGAAAGCTAATGGTGGATTTACTACATACCAATTTCATGTTTAACTTCAGCTTGGCCAGTGACACAAACTCATTCTCCAGACTGCATAGCAAGTATCTAAGAAATATAATCGTTGCATACAACAACTTCAGCTGTCATGTACTAACAAACACAGATCACCAAAGTACTGTTCCTATAACAGCCTCTGAAGCACCGGAATTAAAGTAAGTTCTAAGTGCAGACAAATGAATCCAGGTTTTATTTTTGCCTTCAGAACTTGCACTGACAGCAGAGAATAACTGACACTACACTTCATCAGTTCAGGAGAAAGTACTTGGCACAGCTCCAACATGGAAGGCAACAGAGAACTGTAGCACCTCCATAACCACAATTCAGGTAACAAACACACAAGACTGATTACTTAACATACCTTTTTACTAGTATTTCAAAGACAAAAAAAAGCACACCCAGAAGACACTATTTGATGATGCAGGGTAAGAGTGCATTGCTGTCTAACAGAAATAAATTTAATTTGTAATGTGAAATGCTGCCTTTTGCACAAATAGCCCGCTGCCTGGGAGCATGGATTACTGAAAATACTTTTTAGCCAGTCATTTTAAAGATAAGTACAGAGCAGTGTCTGAACCGGCACACCTGCTACTAAAGTTGCCTCCCACACAATTATGGATGCTGGAGTTTTATTACTTCAGGTAGTATGTTGAGGGGTTTTTTTATGGAGTCCCCTAATAAAATGAGGTGTGTATGGCTTCAGTGAGCATGGCTATCTCTAATGCGAGCAGACTCACTGATTCAGACCCACACCAAAGTAGTCTGGAAAATCTGTTACCCACAGAACTCACATTTGCTCTGAGAACCTGCATAGCCCAAAGTGTCTGCCATCACTTCGCATCTATGGTCCTTAAAGGAGGGATTTTCAAAAATGCAAGAATATCATTCTCACCAAAAGCCTTCTTGATCTTTCAAAGTTTTATTCTATACTTGCAAATTCCAGAGGATAATTCATTTGCTACACTGCAAATAAGAGAGCTCATCCTCTGCACCTGCCACTTGCGGAGGTCAATCCTACAGTTATTTTGATTGTATAAGCACACTGACAAGGGAGATTTTAAGTGTGTAAAGACTTTTCGTAATCTCAGTGTGTCTCCTGCCATGTTTGCTGCCAAGAGAAAGACATACTTTTACTTTAATTGTCATTGCACAGATAGAAGGCGTAATCTGCATAATAAAAATACTGAAGGAAAAACCTGAATGCTTAAATTTCACTTGTCAAACACCTAAGATGGCTTCAGGGGCATTTCACGTCTCCTTGGAGGTTTTTTATACAGCATTTCCATCAAGAGGTCACTGCTCTTAAAGCCACTGGCTGTCACTGTACCCCTGAGAGGACTCTGCTTCCCTAAGAATTTGCTATATCCCAAAGCACAAGTGGTACAAACACTAAGAAAAGGCAATACAGAGGACAGATGTTCGTGCTGCATCAGATCGATTTGCTGGCAAATGTTGTAACCTGCTTGGTCCCAATGTACTAACTTCACTCCATCTGCTGCAATAGCTAGAAATACTTTCAGTATTTCCCTCCAAGACTGCAGTGACTACTCCATGGTAATGTCAATATAAACGGGACAGGAATAGTTCTTCCTAACAGAGGAATGGGAATGTTATGCTCTCTTAACATTTCCTTTGCAATATGCTGACAATATTCTCTGACCAAGGCCTAACATTGTCTTTCATCTCATCCTTTAAATACACCTCAGGTGTGTTAAAGATGGCTGAAAGCCAAACTGGATGTAAATGACATCTGATCTGAGCTTATTACAAAACTATATTTCAAGGATCCTCTCCCTTGAGTAGCAACACAGCCTTTTTTGCAGAAAATAGTCAAAACACATCAATGCCAGCGGGCTGACAACTGACATCAGAAAGGAAGTACTTCCTGACAAACAGGATGGCATATAGAGACTTTCTTCTCCCATGCCAGGGACAGTTCCCTCTCTGTCAGCTGAGGAACTGTCTCTCCATTGTCCACTTTTACTTTAGCTCCTGATTTACGCTTCACTAAACTTTCTTTCATACTCAGACAGATTCTTTGTGCCACATGCCTCGATCAGGAAGACAAGGAGCTGACAGGAAACCCCTTTGGCTAAACAAACCCCAGTTAATGCCAGCTTGCCATTTTTCACATCCCTGTCATCATCTCTCTGGTATGTGCTAATGACTGTGCAAGATCAAATCCTGGCAACGGTCACAGAGCTGAGTTCTGAACTAGCCCTTGAAGACATGGGCTAAACCATTAGCACCTGACAAGCCACAGACCACTCTGTGAGATGTACCAAGACACACCAATGCAAGGTGCTAACCAGATATGGCCTGTAGTGAAAAGAGAAGGGGTGACAGTTTTAAACTGAAAGAGGGGAGATTTAGATTCAGTATTAGGAAGAAATTTTCCAATCTGAGGGTGGTGAGGTGCTGGAACAGATTGCCAGAGAAGCTGTGGATGCCCCACCCCTGGAGGTGTTCAAGGCCAGGTTGGACGGGGCTTTGAGCAATGTGATCTAGTGGGAGATGTCCTTGCCCATGGCACTGAGGTTGAAAGTAGGTGATCTTCAGGGTCCCTTCCAACTCTAAACATTCTGTGATTCTACGTTTTGTTCCATCAACAGTGAATACTCTCAGCCAGTACAGGAGTCCCACAGCATTAATGCATTCTCTGTCTTTCCATTCCCCAGTAATACAGCACTTTTTATAAAATCAGAAGCAGACAGCAGCTCTGCTCTCCACGCAGCAACAGGTCCTCCTTCTGTGCTAAGGGCAGGAAAAGAAAAGATGCTCACCTTCACTAAGTTACTAACTCCTGCTGTGCTTTAATTTGCATTGTTGACTCTACTCCCATTCAGACAGAAGCATCCAGCTTGAATTTAGTGATGCCTTAAATCCAAGCCAAGAAGAGACAAGCAGGATAGAGCTTAAGAGCTATTGACTTTCAATCCCCTTATTATCAACAGAAAGTTGGACACTGATTTGCTACCCATCAACTGCAAGTTCAATTATGGAGTCACTCCATGAGGTCACAGCACGGTGCAGTTTCTGCTCTTTGGAGAGGGTACTAACTTGAACTGACTAGTTTAATGGAGATCAGTATTGTATTCTCTGCCAACTGCCTCTCTTTTACTCAGCTGTCTCTTAGCTCCAGATGGCTTCTCCCCTCCTTTGAGACCTCCAACCTTGACTTTTTGACCTGTAATCTGTGCTGCAATTGCTAATGCCGTATTTACAGTCAAAGTAACCAAATCAAACTAACCAAAACAATTGCTTTAGTAAGTCTTTTGTATCAGTCTATGTATCTGGCACCTACTCTATCAATTCTAATAAATTTGAGTATTTAGACCTCCATATTTATCTTACAGTTCTCTACTACTGTGTTTATGACCATATATACCCTTAAGAGAACAATTCACATTTAAAAGGACAGGTTTTGTTATGATTTTTGCCTGATTGGCTTCAGAGTAATGAGCAGTTATTATTCCATACAAACCTCACTGGCCTTCCCTCTTGTTTTAGAGAAGAGGAATTGACTGTGTACGGTATGTGGGTATTTTCTGCACAGTGCAATCCAACAGATGAGGGCTTGCACCACATTTTTATTTCTTGATGAGCCTCTCTGTTCATTTGTTTGTGAATAGCACAGAATATGAAACCAGGGCTCTCCTCTTCTGTGCAAGACATCAGACAGGTCAGCTACAGCTGTGTAAAAGACATGGGGTTTTCTATAAGAGACCAAGGCCTACTGTAACTAATGCAACCTGGCTAAGTCAAATACAACAAACACTTCAAATACAACAGCTTGCAATGTCCAGAAATTAAAAAGCATGAACCTGGTACAAACAAAAATCAGGCAGTGAGGAAACTACCTTCCTTCCAAAACCTATTTTGACATCTGACAACAAATCCTCCAGATCCTGAAAGGGAACCTCATTTCCACCCCAGTACTCTGTCCTCTTGGAAGCCTGGGATGTGGAGGTGGAGGGGTGGTAAAGTGAAGAGACTGAAAAATGACACACACAGAGGGAGTAACCTTGCAGAGATAATCAATGGCTTCCTAATAAGCAGCCGACTCTACTGAATATTGATTAGCTAGCATTGGCAAGTCTCTGCTCCGAGGAGGTCAGCACTCCTGCCAGCTGCCTTGTGTGAACACAAAGGAGGCCTCAGCAAAAGGCAAATTGTAAATGGCAAGTTTTGTATGAGAGGCACCATTCAGGCCCTCAGTAGAAGAAAAAAACCCAGAAGTATGGCCACAGCACTAGCAAGCACAAAGCATTAGCAGACCTGCTAACTTTTCCTATTATACCATGCCATGAAGTACAATCTCAAGTTTGCCCTAAAAACTTGTTTTAAAGATCATCACCTGCAAATACGCATGTTACTACGCTTTACTGAAAGTTCCTCTTCCCTAAGATTTCAGAAATAGGTGAAATGGGGTACTTTTGCAGCCACCCTCAGAAGCTTTGTCTGATGTTACACCTCAGTATACACTGGGTACGGTTATGTATCTCAAGGTGATACCGTATACTGACACCTAGGCCAGCTCTAAGCGTATGTCCTGCACTTGAAGCAGCACAGCTTTGTGTTAGCCCTCCACCCCTTACACAGTACTGTCCATTCCTACTGTCCCACTCCATTAATACCATGTTAGGATTTTAGTATTTTTATTTTTTCTATAAATAGTTAGATATTAATGTTATGATTACAAGCACTGGTAGACACACACAGAGCTTAAACTGCTATTAGCAACTAAAAAATTATCCTACCTTTTTAGAAGCAGAAAGTCTTTTCTCATAGGCTTTCTGTGGAAAGAAAAATTGTGAGTGTCAGGGGAAAGAGATCTGGAAACTGTGCTCTTAAAAAAAAAAAAAATTAGAAAAAGAAGAAGAAAAGAAAAAAGTTCTAGTTCCTGCCTGGTGTAACTCATCTGACTGCAGTGGGGCTGTCCCAGGGTAGATTTGTCCCCGTCTTTGCCAAAAAAGAAAACAACAGGAGCCAGCCAAAGGCATCTGCTTGTGCATTTCCTCAGTGAATCCGTTCATTATACTCTCATGATAGAGAAGCTGTAAACAAAGGCACTTCATGATGTTGCATTGTGCTATCCATAATTACACTGTATGTGCTTCATCAGTATACATGCTTCAGGGCACATTGCAAAAGCTTTTTACGTATTCAGGACTCTTTCTGAGAGGGTGGGTTAATGGAAGAGAGGGAAAAGCTAACAGTTAAAACAGAAAAGGAAATTCTAACAGTTACTTAGAAGGAGCGCAGCATAAGAGGGAGAAGAGGAGGCTTTATGTACACACTGCAAAAACAAAGACATTAGTAAAATGCCTGCCTAACAGTATCCCAGATAGTTTGCATGCTTTAATCTTTCCACTTACCCTTTCTCTTTAAGATTACAAGCCTTCTAAACCAGTAATATGTTTATACGGTGCTACCACATGAGAACCTCAGTCTGGATGGGGACTCAGAAGAATTTTTGTAAAACAAAAAGATGTGTTTGGAAGCTCTTTGAGGCTAACTTTACATAAATACCTCAACCATGTTCTGCCAACACAGGCATGTAAGCCAGGTATAGCTCCCTTACACAGAAGCAATAGAAAATTCTAGTGTCAGATCCTAAATTCTAAATTCTTTACTGCTTAGCAGATTAGCTTAGAGTGATTGTCAGCACATAATGCAAGTCATTTTGCCATCAAGAAGAAATTCTGTTTATCTTGCAAGCATTTACTACTTCCACTGATGTGGTCCTAGATGTAAGGAAGTCCAGCAGGAATGTAACACTTCTGCTGAGATCTTTGCTTTCAGAGATGCAAAATCTGCCATCTGAACGTTTAGAGGTATTTGTATTTGAAAAGAACTTGAAAAAAAATAATCCTTAGATAACCAACACCCGGATGGGCAGGAGAGGGTGGCATCTGAGGGCTGAAAGTTGAGAGTGGTCTGGGAAGAGGAGCACAGACAGAGGTAGCAAGCAAGGGTGAACAAAAGGGCTGACGAACAGACAGTTTTGTGACAAATTCTACCTTGTATTACTGTATGCACATATAACTTATTCTGCTGCAAAATCAGACACTTAGGTTTATTTGGGTTTTAACAGAATTCTTTGGAAGCGAAAAGAGACAATAGAATATGATGCATATCAAAATACACTACAAACGGCACTCAACAATATCAACTTGTTTTAAATGCTAGATTTCACTGTGGACTATGGAACAAAACAGTTTCAAAGTGCGTACATCAAGGCAGCATTTGGATAGTTTAACGGCAAACTGAAAGATTTAAAAATTTTGAAATCCCACTTTTTAAAAATTACTCCTCTGCTAGAGACCATAAAAAGAAAAGTTCAAACAGTTATTTTCTGAGCACTTGCTACGTAAAGGTAAAAACTGTCAGGCTTGTGTTACTTGACAAGTGTTTACAGATGAGTAATAAACTGTAAACAGTAGTTCCTTCTTCTAGAAAGGACAGGACATACATACGTTGCCTAAGTCACCGCTCCAGTGACAACGGACACGAGGTATTGAGGAGCCACGATTGTGTCAGAGTGACAGGAAAAGTAGCATTCCCATTTCTCACTAAAAAAACAGCCTACAGCTCTGCCTCAACGGGGGCCCCAGGGTTTAGCATCTTACATGCAGAGCATATACCAAGAATTCTCTAACAGGAGCTGGCTCTGAAGGAAGTGTTCACATAGCAACATTTTAAAATCTTGCTACATAAGTGGTGAAATTACTCCTAATATTATTATTATTTAAAAGGTGCTTGCATTTATTTCCCAGTCATCTTTCTTATTAACTTGCCCTTCACGGAGAGAAAAAATAAAAAGCCAGGAAAGGACATGAACAGACATTGCCATGTCAGAAAACTCCCAGCCAAAACACAGTTATTCCACAAAAATTCAGAAAAGTTTGAGACTTACTCAGCTGGAGTTTCAAAATTGTGCAATGCAGTTTAATGAAAAGGAAAGGATACCCAATGTAGTAAAATACCACCAACAACCACCAACAACATTTTGCAGCAAAATATAGTCACTCCGTAACAACAGCTTATGTATAAGTCCTCACAGCCCTTATAACAACAATAAACACCTAGTTGTTCAACTCCACAGATGTCAAAGTCTTTTACAAAGAAAGGACCATCAATTGCCTATTTTGCATTATCTAAGGTTTGACCCTGCCATTGTGTCATGCAGGCATATTGTGACTACTGGCACAAACAAATCCACGGGAGCTGCAGGGACCAATATATGGTTTCTTGAAGAAACTTTACCTAGACCTTGCACTACACAGAATGGAATGGAGAAACCTTACAGAGTTCTGTGAAGCAATCTACTTCTAGAGGTTAAAAAGTCTTTAAGGATTATTTTTTTAAAAAAATTCCTTTGGACTAATTAAACCAGAAGTAATGCTTAGGGAGAGTGCCAACTTGCACCCTTTGGAATTAGTTTGGCTTTCTCCAGAGCCTCAGTGGAACCTGAGGCAACTGGATGAGACCCACCTGTTGCCTCATCAACTCTGAAGTTTAGACATATGGATGTGTCTATCACAACCTTCCAGCTGAACTGGAACCTAAGTCATCCATCTACCACAAGTCTACAACACTCACCGTTCCTGTGCACTACTACGATGCCGCACTCAATGCACTCTGCAAGTACTGAATCAATGAAAAGAAGAGCAGGCTCCATTCACAGGGCTTTAAGCAAAAGCTTCATTCTGGGCAAGTCTACTTCTGGTCTGCAATGAAGGCTGAAGCATGAAACTCACACAACCCAAAGTCCTGTGTTTCAAGTGCCTTGGGATCAAACCCATCCTGATTTGCACCCAAACCATATACCATTTCAGGCTTGCTTGAAACTTAGCCAACTGTTGCTGGAGGGTTCACAAACTTTACTGCACTTGCCCTGCACTTTGCATTGGAAATGAAAAAGTAAAATAAAACTTCCAAATCAAAGGTTCTGCCTTAAGACATTTTGTCCATCTCTGATACTGTTTAAAAAAATAATTGGTGGAGTATTTTACACAGTGATCCCAAACCCCATTCCTCACACACACCTTCCCAGATTTCCTTTTCTATATGTCAAAGGACTTCTCCCACCTCATCAGCTTCACAGAAACTATGATCTTTAAGACGAGGAAGAAGATCCCCAGCTACAGAAACACTTTAGGTTACACATAACTCTTTCACTCAAAAAAATATAATCCCTCCATCCCAAAAATCTTACTTAAGTATTGATTACAACACATTCTTAAAGCTTCTCCAAGGACAAATGAAAAGTTATTTTCTATTCTTACTTTTTTTAAGGAAAGTCACAAAATCATATAAAAGAACTCTGAAAATTGATCATGGTCCTGTCAGTGGTAGTAACTCCAATTTTAGATTCACACATTCCATTATGTGCCTTTATTTATTAGTCTGATACATATATATCCCTTTGCTATTTACCATAAGTTACATCAGCTTTGAATCTTCCCAGTAGCAGGTGCCCCACTGGATGTTTTTTTGGTTACTACACGTTCTTCTCAGTGTGATACTTCCCCTCACTTTTACCATTCATTTTTAACACACCTACTTAAAACATCTGTTAGAACAACCAGGTTGTTGCAGGTCTGAGGGTCTCTAAGGTAAACTGCAAAGCGGTTTGTGAAGATGAGAAGGGAGAGTGAACCATCTGTTCAACTCCTGAAGCTTTAACTGTTTAAATAAATAGGATTCAATTTAAAGCAAAATCAATTTATCCCTGAACAATGAAGCTTACCAAAACTTGTCCTAGAACAGCCTCCAACACTACCCACTTTTCTCCATGCTCATTTTTAACCTGTTCTAATTGTCAGTTCCTTTTTTTATGTAACTCCCTATTTTTCACAAGTTATCATTTCTGTAGTAGCAGTATTAAACCATTTAAAAAAATAGCTTACACAAACCTCACTCTGATAGTATGAAAATTAAAAAAAAAAACACAACACAACCACCAAAAAAACCCTGTCTTTATTAACTTATCGTGAATCATTTTGCAAGGTAAACTAAGGATTGCATTATTTCAAAACGAAGTTATCAGAGTCCTGAAAAGTATCTTTTTAATTCTGCACGCTTCTACTTCTATAAGCTGTTGCACAGCCACATTTTGGGTTTTGCACTTGAACTGAAGAACCAGCAAGTAAAAACCGTGCCTGTCTCTAACCTTTTCTTTTTCATCTGATGACAATCTGCTCCTAACGCTGCTCAAGGGAAGGACAAAGGGATAGCACGATCAAACACAACTCGTAAATAACCATCAGTCACCCAGGCTTCTCCTTTGATCCACTGAAACGATGATTTCTCTCTGACAATTTAACAGAACATTCCCTGAATCTTTTTATATTTGGTAAATATTTTACAACACAGGTCCTGACCTTCTTTAGGCAGGTTTGCTTTTCTTGTAAAGACTTTCTGACAGCTAATGTGGCAGAATACAGTCCTGTGCTCTTGTGGCAATGACAAGCTAATTAGGGATATTCCAGCTGACCAACTTCCATGCCTGTTTCAGTGCTGTTTGTAGGCCGTGTCCTGAAACATGGCACTTCCATGGAAGTGAGAAACAACTGAGGCCAGCATCAGAGAGATGAGGCTTACAAACATCCATGCCTTGACTTGTTTTGTTGTACGTCCCACTGAATGCAAGTGTTTGCAGAGCAGTAGTTTACCAACAGATCACACTGAGATAATTTCTTTTTTTACTATTATTATTGCTACCATATATTGTCATCAACACCTCTCCGACAAAGAGCTACTCAAGCTAAAACACTCCGTAAAGTGCACTAATGTGCTGCAAGGAACAGTGGCAATTCAACAGGCACTTGTTTTCTCTTCAAGACAGTGGCAAACTCAGGTTTTCTGGACAACGTGAAATAACCATTTATAACCACTAACGTTCCCAGGACGTCTTGTGTGCAGATTTTCTCTGGGAGCCTTTGCAGACTAAATGCAAGTTACCTTTTTTTTTTTTTTTTTTTTTTTTTTAGGAGGCTTTCTCCTGCTTCCAGTTCATTTCGCTGATGTCAGTCTCCCTGTACTCTCTCTGCTGGGCATCCTGGCTGGGTATTTACGTGAGATGTGAAATGAAAGCCTGCACTTTTCAGATGAATACTACTGTACTCATGCCATTTAGAATTTTTGTTTGGACAAAGTAAAGAACTAAAGTAAATCCAGCAGCTATAATAATCAGCATCTTTTACAAGTTCATCCAAGTGCTAAAAAACTTGCAAGATGATTGACAATTCCAAGGCTGAAAGGTTCACTGTTTGAGAACTTTCCACTGCAAACTGACATTAGTTTTTCTCTGCAGTTACAGCACCTGAATATTTCTCTTCCCCCTCCCCCACCCACCCCCAAGTTAGACCCTCATTCAGTCACTTGCCTCCAGGAGCTGGGACTTTAAGGGAAAAAAATTGCAATTTCAAAACTGCCAACATTATGAAAGTTATTTTCTCCTGAGCATTGATGTTAATGTTTCTTCCACATTCTAGTTTATCACCCACGCGCTTCTCACCACACCTTAAGGGCCCCATCTCTTTTTCAGCAGGGAGAGACAGGCTACCCAACTGTACTACGGTTGTCCATTTTGTTAATAGGATTAAACAACTAATACCAACCCCCACGTATTTATTCATATAGAAGCAACATTAATCCCTTCTGCCTGCCCCACCTTATAACTTTCTGTCTTGAGCACAAAAGCTGTCATCTGTCTGCTTTGGCAGCAGTGAAACATTTTTTAAATGTTTCCAAATACTAGGAGGTTTTTACCTCCCACCCCTCCAATTCTTTTCAATTTAGCTCTGCAGGAACACACCAACAAAAAGTATAACCATCTCTCTTGTGTAATTAATACAGGGTATGTATATTGCTTTCTGGGGAATGACATCAAATATAATTACCAGGAAAAAGTGAATAAAACACAGAAGGAGCTATTAAGCAAGCTATACCTTTTACGCTGTTCATTTTTTGTTCATACAATGCCACAGTGGCATTAGTATATAATAATTAGTATTATATACTAATAAGTATACAAGATTTTAGTAACTAACTTTGTAACACAACTTACTAGCCCAGTTTTCCAGATGATGGCCAAGGGATAGATTCATATCACCTGTACAATACAAGCGGATGTAATACTGACCTCGTCTGACTTACATTAATGGGGAGAGTCAGCTGGAATGGCTAAAGAAACCAGCAATGCTGACTTCAGTTTATGTTAACACATCCAGACATTAAGAACAGTGTTTCTGGGCAGCAGATTCACATCCTGTGTCCTGCCTACAGGCAGAAGCTGTACCCAGTGGCACAGAGAGACACTGGACAGGAGAATTTGCAGTGGTAAAGCTAGACAGGCATTTCTCGAAAATTTGCTTGTGAACTTGCATCTGCGCTCAGAGCTTGCATCTGAACTATGGCAAATAACTCTGTCTTCCTCGATTGCCTGGAAGTTCTCCAAAACTCAACACTACAATCTCATCTATTACATAAGGATGCAAAAGGTGAGTCACCAAGGTTTATCCTGCCATTTTCTTTTTCTATAATTAAAATGACAGGCCACTTATGATGACCATAGTCAAAATTACACTATTTTCTCTGATCTACAACTAAATCCACTGATTCTATCAAAAAGTAAAGCCAAGTTAAAGAACAAAATCTGCTTTTGACTAAGGAAAAAATACCATCTATCTCTTAAAACTCAAAGCACAGGGATAGCTTGTTTTCCTGTTTTTGTTTTTAATTATCTGTATTATTCTACATCTTTCACAAGAATTGGGGTACTATGATTGCAAGTCTACGGCATTACAAGAAAGAATAGTTTTTCACATGGAAATACACTCTTCCTCACTGCAAATGAATGTTTCCAAATAAATCTGTCTCAAGTATGTAGAAAGAATACATTTGTTGATACTTGGAAGTTCAAATTTTATTTTGTTCCTTGTTCATTTATGGCAAAGTGATCTAAGATGACTTTTAAAAGTAGCCTGCCCAAGCATTTTTGTGGTTATTTATGTACTGTGTCATCTGGCAACGTCTTATTCAATGGTTCCTTTTATTCTGCAGCTGTTACACCACAAATTCTTCAGTATTTGCAAATTTTTATCCAGTTTTGTAAGTAATGACATCTGCAGTGCCAAACTTGAAGCATCAAGTGAGAGGCTTTATTTCTGCCCAACACCAGCTCTGCTTTTCTTCCAACAGAAAATACCAGGAGGAGAAAAAAAATACAACACCTTCTTAGATGTCTGTAATAATTTGAAACTTTCTAGGAGGAGAACCAAATATTCAAGTACGCCCAAGAAGCAATTTATTCTCAGTCATCTAGCCACAGTTTCTTAATCCGCCCTTTGTACTCTACTAGTCATGCATGATTTCAGTCCATTTTTTTGGTAACCTAAAGTCACAATTCAGAAACAAAATTTTGCCCTGATCCACGATCTCCAGTTCTGAAGAAGCCTGCAGGTTTATTGTGGGAAATGGTCTTAAATTAATAACATAAAGAATATAATACAGCTCTGATAGACAGTTTCACGGGTCTCAAAACTGTTATCATTCTCAGGTGTCACAAAATGCAGCTACTGAATACAAACATACATTCTCCCGCACGAATTAAGGTGCGGTAATTTTAAGAGAATGAGGTTATAATAATGGAGCGTGGCTGGCTTTTCCAGCGATCATTCCCCAGGCTTTATAGGGAATGTTTCAGAATTGTTCCGCAAATTGGCCTTTCACAACCTGCCCTCTGAACACACTGCCTGCAACTCAGAGCTGGATCCAGAATATGGCTTGATAAATATTAAAGATACTAGAAAAAAATCAATTTTGGTCTTTTTGGAATGGAGGAAGGCAGAAGTCAAACTCCGCAGCACATGCTGAACGATTTATACTGCCCATGAAGAACTGAATCTCTGCCCAGAACGCAAAACCAAACAGAATCAATGTTGTTGTCAGGTCAAATACATTCCCAATTTCCTTCCACTGTTTTAGATTTCCATTGTTTTGTCTCTCTACAACCCTTGGTCCTACGCAGCACTGTTAGTACTATTCCAATATAAAATAGGCTGCTTTAATATTTCTTACGCAAACAAATCTAGAAAAATTGGGCATAAATTAAAGGAAAACTGAAGCAGAAACAAAATAAGCCCTGCAGAACAGTTTATGATGTTTTCAGGGTTAAGAGTGTATATAACCAGACTGTTCACCCTAGCAGCTTGACCCTAAACAGAATATCATCAGTTTTGACCAAATAAGTGAAAGGAGATCGAGTATTCTGGTTGACACAATCTGAAAGAGCTTAAAAAGTCAGCGTTCCAAGGGGAGGAGGGAGGGAATGTTCAGGGCTTCCTGAAAAACATTCCTCTTTAGCTGTCTCAAGTTGCACTTCTTAAAAATCTTGGCTTTTACTCTGAGGACTGAAGGCCAACAGTAAGCATCAGTGGAGTTCCACTAACAGCCAAATAGAAAACACTTTACTGATTCTGCAAGCAGCTGAACCAACACAGTCCTGTTTGCTACAGATCTGCAGTTCTCCATTGTGGAAATGGAAACATTTTACAGTGTTTCTGATGTTTAATAAGGGCTAAATTTATGCAGCAGCCTTTCCCCCAGGAGGGCCATTAGCTACATCTCTGTTTCCACTCCCTTACTTCTGCCTCCCTGATGTGAAGTCTCTAACTTCTACCTCAAGGATATTTTGCTGAGATTGGCCAGAGGGTTCAAAAGTTTCAAGGGAGGAGTTACAGACACACAAGAGACACTTCTGTTAAGGTAGTGGGAAAATAACTGCAAAGGGAACCAGCCAGTTCCCATTGCAGTATTTTCATTTTTTGATCCAACTGCCACCTACCAGGATAGGGCAGGAAGGATGTCCACTGGTAAATCCCAGTCTCACACTCCATGTATCAAGGTTCAGTACCCTCCTCTGCCAAGAATCTTTCTGTGACCACAGTAAGTTATGTTGGGAACAAACTAAAAAAAGCAACAGGTACCTCAAATTGGGTTTTCCATCACCAGCTTTCTGGTGCTTAAGACTTACAAGAGAATTACAGAAGGAAGGGACCTTATGAGAAAGGGCTAATGGGTACAAAACCTGTTAGCCCAAGAGAATCTCATCATTTCATGAGACAGCTTGAAAACAACTACCTTTGATAATATATGGAAGATTAGAAAAGCTGCATCTACAGATAATCCATATGTGTTTAGCCAAAGGTATCTTTGTACAGAAGCAAAAAGCGTAACTTATTCACAGACATCTATAAATGTCCTTCCTGTGCAACTGTATGGTATTCAAAAACGGGGGCTGAAAAGGAGAACTGGCTGAAAAGATAACCCTTGTGGCATGTGGAACTTTTAGAAAGATTCAAAGCCTTTTCTCTCACCCTCACAAGTTATGGTGATCCCTAAAAGCTGAAGCCGATTTTGGGGACGCGAGCAAAAAGTTTTGCAGACAGGAGCCTGCAGAAGAATGGGTGAGCAATGTGGCTCTCTCCACACAACTCTTTCCCTGATAATGAGTTATTGGGAGCTTCTGATATTTTCAAAGCCATACGCACCTGGAGACCTATCTGTAGCCAAGAACTGGAGTAATTTCAACACACAGAGGATGTACACAGGCTGTTACTAAGTGTGCCTCTAAAAGAGCAGCATCATTTCAATGCTGCTGGCCTTCCCTTCCCTCTCACTAGGAGCAGGCTTGCTGGGTTCTGCCAAGCTGCAGAACCTGAAAAAAAGCAACACCGTGCTGTGTTTGTTCTTGTGAGGTGGGAGGAGAAAAAAAAACTAGCACTTTTTTAAATGGATTAGAACTTGGAACAGACTGAAGTAATGGAATAGCGTCAGGATATAAGAAAACGGGGTCTCAAATCGAAACAGTGTTTCAGAAAACTGAGCAAGAAAGTATCATTAATAAATTATTACAGGTTGCTATAATAAAGAGGTTTAGTTATCCTCTCAGCTTAGCCAGGGCATTAATAGTAAGGTTGCCAGAGAGCTTTCTGAAGAAGCCTCTGATTTTAACAAAAACTATCTTATTTCTCTTCACTCTACTCTCACGCAGTATGAATTGTTCCTTCCTGACTCAAAAGACTTAAATGCACTGTGCAAATATAAGGCTATATAAAAGGAGATAACCACAGACAAAAGCACCTCTCCTAGCTTATGTATTTTAATAACTCTTCCTGTCATTTGAGAAATAATATCCATGCAGAAATGCAGCAATCATAGCACACTTCAGACATATGCATCTAAACAAAGTATGGAACGACACTGCGTAATTTAAGGTTTAGTCCACATGCAGAACTATGTACAGGTATGGGCTTACATGGAGAAGGACCCAATTATGCCTCTGTTACACACTGTCAGTACCCACTTCCCTGCATGGTAATCATATTTCATGTTTTTCCTTGCATCAAGCCATAGCTTCTTTGTAACAGTCTAACCCCAAACAAAATGTTTGCACTCACGGGGTTTAAAAACAACCATTTATGCTGAAGGATAATGTATGTGCACAGTACCATTGTGTGCATGCTAGTTAATGTTTCCTGCACACATCACGATTAACGCACACAAGAATTGACATTGACAGCCAGTTCAACATACTAAAGCTATTGCGAACACCCAGATCAACCACTAGGTGTACATTCACTAGCTCTGGTTCATTTGGTAATGCATGGCTCTTACAACTTACAAACTCAACGGCTGCAAACAGGTCAAACCACAACAAAGCCAATCAAACCAATTAGAAACCAGACAACTTCCAATGTTCCCCACCCTGGATCAGCATTCTGCAAAACCACCAGGAAGTGTGCATTGCCCCAGCAGTCTGCCTCACACGGTGGCTCCAACATCTGCCAGTCAACCTGATAAAAAAAAGAGTCAACCTGCTGAAAGACTGCAAGGAAAAGTCACATGAAAGAAAGTGTCTGTAACTGCCCCCTAATGCAAAGAACTGACACCACATGATAAAACCCTACCCTCAGACAAAAGCAAAGGCACAACAAATATGCAATATATATGGGAACCAAGCTATCTAGCAACCTAACAGATAAAACTGTTAGCACTGTTCAGGTTACATTTTTATGTTATAGCTATACTGGGAAAAAAAAAAAAAAAAAGACATAGGTACTACCACAAAGCTGCCACACATGTAGAGGTGCCTGTAGGAGAGGGTTTGTTGCACCTGGGCCCATACCTGTGGTCTCCACCCCATCATCATCATTTATTTCCTATCTGTCACATACTTCAGGAGAAAAAACAGCCAGCAAATGTTGCTTTGACATATTTGTTTTGTTCTATCTGGTGATCTGCTCATCAACTAAATGCCTACCAAAAAGTGAGACTTGCATGTAATAATACCGAGGCAAAGGAAGAAATATTGCAATTCTAAATTTACTAATCTAGCGTTGATATGCGTAAAAGCACCAGCACTTTAAGCTCAAGTGTCTTAGTGCTGCTCTGCTCGAATCTAAAACTTTAAACTTAGCACTTTTGTAGGAGTGAATGTTTCCTTATTTGGATCTGAATATTAAAGCACTTTTCTGCAAGGTGAAATGGAATGAACTATAGCATTTATACCTGGTCCTTTGCCTTGTTTCTTCCCTATCCAGTAGCACAATAGGCAAAAGTATTTTAATTAGTTGTGCCCAACTCACATCTAAGTTCCACCACAGCCTCACAACTGATTCCCCATTACATTTGACAGTGTTCCAAACCTCTAATGCTTTACTTATATAATGTCTACATTTTGAGGACTAGAATATATTCTGTTCCTCATCCAACACAAGAGACAATTGTAAAACAATGAAGAGCACTACAAGAAATTTCACCTAGAAATAATCTCAAATCCCATGCAACTACATAACAGCATATAAACTGCCTAGAAATCACTAGTATATTTCTTTGTGTAGTAGTCAATTAGTAGCCCTTAGAAGTTTTGGCTGTTTCTGGGTACGGTACATATTAACAAATTATCAAATGTTTCAGAAGAGACTTTGATCCATTTGTCTTCTAAGCACACAGGATAATAACAAAGAAATCTCACCTGTTTATACTGAAATTCCTTACCTTGCAGAGCTTCAGCAACAGCCAGCATGTCAGGTATGCTGTCAGAGTGAATTTTGCTTTCTTGTATCTTTCAGGCAAACAGGTAAAGTACATTTGTACCAAATCCAGCTCTTCCTGGGCAACACTACTGCTAGCACTATTAATATCATGTTCCCCACCCTGTTCTCTTCCTTTTTCCTCTTCTGCTGATGCACCTAAACATCTATTGAACTCCATTTTAAAAACATTTTTCCCCCCTTTCTCCACAAAGCCTTGATCTTTCCAGAGACAACTCAGGAAAGTTTTTATTTCATATCAGAAATACTTCCTCCAGAAGTATGTAGCCTTGTCTCTAAGCCAACCACAAAAGTTAAGACTATGGTAGAACAAACTTTCTTTAAACTGCATTGGCTCTTTGCCTTTCTCTTATTGAATGACCTCTTGCAAATGTGTGTACAGCTACAAGATAAATATAGCACCAGCCAGCCTTGTCATACAGCACAAGAATATTCCTGCCGTTGCCAAGACAGAAGAGAAAGATTCCATTTATTTAAAGAGCAAGCCCCTGGAATCAGCACTGCCTTGTTCTTTTTTCGGCGGGGCGAGGTGGGGGGGAAGAGATGAAAAATCTGTTATATTTGAATTTTTTTTTT
>VZRU01005381.1:79076-121798 GCA_013398155.1 Pedionomus torquatus | reverse complement strand
AAACCTTAAAAAAAAAAAAAAAAAAAAAAAAAAAAAAAGTTCTTATGGAGGAGGGGTTTTTAATTCCAGAGTGTCCTAGCCACAGTAATTCATTGTCTGTGGTATCACAGACACCAACCTTGTGAAGGCTACAAATTACAAAAGAAAAAATGAGGTCTTGCAGATGGACTAGAGCCAAGACATTCTGAAGTAACAAACAGCCCTTCTATAGGCAAAAATATGAAGAAAATATGCAAGAGGTAATTTTTAGCTAAACATTAAGCAGCTCATCTGTGCCTTGTGACAGCTCAAATTTGTACATTAAGAACAATTTCAAAGACATTTAGCCTTAGTGACAGCTAGGAAAGACCTAAAGGTTTAGGTTTAACTGTAGCAATTATGAGAATTCCACATCATCAAGAACTAGAATACATTAATTTTAATCAAAAGGATTAACTTTACTGGTAACTTCACGCAGAAAGTTATGACTTTTTCAAAGTATTTCCCCCCCTTACAAGGAAGGCATTCAAGATTTCTCTGTGGTTTGCTGAAAAACTAATCAAGAACTCCTATATCTTGAAACATTGCCTGCATGGGGGAACCTAAAACCCAAGCATTCCATCACCTTGAATGACTCTTAAGCATCAGATGTGGCAGTTATTCATTAAACACCTAATGACCAATTTTATGAATATTAATTACATTAAATACCACCTTGACCTAAACTCAATTATTTTCATAGGACTACCTATGAGTTATACATTGCATTTTCAGAATGGGCGCTTCAGCAAATAAAAGATGAAAGCAAAGCTGCTACACACTTTTACACAGCCTCTTCATAAGAAAACAGCAAATACAATGGTTTTTCTTGTCTTATTTTGCAAGGTGTCTGGCTCACCTGGTTCCTCTGATGGGTACAGCTGACATTTTTTCATTCACTCTTCACATTCACACAAATTTAAGAAAAAGAAAAGTCAATGAATTACAGAGCCAAACCTTCCCATGATAGTTTGCCATAATAATGCAGAGCATAATTTCTGTTCCTGCAGGCACAACCCTGAGTACAGATGTTGAAGGCAAGCTGGTTCCAGCTTTTGCAAAGGAGCTGGATAGCATCTCAGAGTTCACTCGTTCTAGCCATATCCCTCTGCTGCCAACATGTGCCTGCAATTCCCACATGATGTTTACTCTGATATAACACAACTTTTGAGTGATCCTCAGCAGCAGTCCCTACCTTCTCCCACCTGCAGCTGATTATCACCACTACCTTTGCATGGTATCTGTGAGTAGACTCCTTTGCCCAGAAGCAGCTAACACTCCTCATTTCTGAGTGTAAGTGCAAACCAGTTCACGTGGATGAATTTTTCACAGCTCTTGCCTGCTCCCTTGTCCCCAGAGGTGAGTAGCCTATTGTCTTTGTTTGAAAGCAATTGTGGCCATGCCAAAAGGCTGTATCACCATTGCCGCCAATTTTAAACATGGTTAAAGAACACCTGTCACAGAAAATGACAGGGAAGGAGAAGCCAAACCAAAGAAAGGTCAAAAAGCAAGTAATTGAGTGAGCTTATAAACTTGCAAAACACTTTCAGCTGAGTTTAAAGTTGCAAAAGCGGATGCAGATGAAAACTATATATATTACTAAGGTACTTTCGCTTAGCCTGACCCAGAATTGGTCATTGTCACACACTGACAAAGTCACATTATTTTCATCTTTCTGTTGCTTCTCAATTCACTTCTTTTACTTTGACCACTGAGGAGCTTCTAAGTGAGATATTTTTACCCCTAATATTTCTTCTCTAATCCTTGCCACTTACAATATGAATAATGACATATGAACCAAGAAAGACAAGACTGTCTAAGCTATTTTCTAGTACTGGTAAGTGCAAATGAAATAGTAGTTATAGAATAAGATCCACTCGCACCCATCAGATAACCAACATTTCTGCCCTCAGCAGAATCCATGATAGCAGGTCTTGACAAATTTAGGAAAATAAGTCATATAACCTTGGAGCTTTATAGGTTTCGACCAAGCCTTAAAGCTCCTTAAGCTGGAATACTTACACTTTGCTATAGTTCATACAGTCATTTGCATCCCACCCAGATAAGTGCTAAGCAGATGCCTTGGGATTTCCATTAAAAGAATCTAGCTCTATCGTGCTGTATCTAACTACTATCTAACTATCATACTGTACACAATCTTCAACTCTAAAATCTTCATGCAGGCAAAAGTGTATTTCTGTGTTCCCTCATATCTGATTAGATGCTTTTCTCTCACTTTTCCTGGGAGACAGCTTTTATGACTAAGTTGTAGAAGTGCCTATTTTGGAATTTAAAAGCAACCTTAGAGTACTAGGGTTCCCTTGAATATGCACACTACAAACTGAAAACCACCTAGTCTTTAATTAACTGTAACTCCTGAATTCCTTCCAAATATTCTTCATACTTTTAAAAGTATAAAGTCCCTTTACTCATAATAATTTCCTGTCACCTCAGTGATAATATCCCTTCTCTAGTCCCATTTTCTATACCTAAGCAGGCCAGCTTGGTTACACCACCTTTTCAGGAATTTCCAATGTGAAAGAAAATCAGAATGACTTGTAAAAAGTGAATTAAAAAGCAGTTTGCACACACTGCCCAGCTACTGGTTTTGCTTGTCTTCATAAAGTCCAGTATCTGAAGTGGCTTCAAAGTCTTATGATAAAAACATTTCCCAGCTAGTAACTTTTTGTTATACCTTGATGAGAAATCAATGCAATTACAAAGAATTAATTTTAGTGCCCTGTTGTTATAAGTAATTTGCCCTCCATAGGCTGTAGGCACAAATCCAGTTTTTTTTTTGCATTGGGACTATTGACTCATACTGGACACAGCTTTCCTTGCCACATGATTACTGTGCAGCACCCCCCAGCTTCTTCAGCACAAAGTGTACCATAGAAGAGCGGGTCCAGGTTTTTTGTTTTGCTATTTTAAACTAAAAATGACTCATAGCAGAAGCATTATGTTAGGCTCCAGAGGAGTGCGTTTAAGCTCTTGCCAGGTCATTCCCAGTTCCCCACTCAGTTCTGTCCAGCTTGAAGAACAGCTGCTTACAAGAGCTCTTAGGACTATGCTCTCCATCCCAAGACTTATAAACAACCAACCCTCCCACCAAAAAAAACCAACAAAAATCTCCCCAAACCACTTCACAGGTTTTATTTCTATTATCCTCACCTCCACCTCATTTTCCTGTGTGTTTCTAAGCATGTTATAAGAAGGCTTTTTGCAAATTGGGCTCAGAAAGTAACTTTGATAAACCTCAAGCCGGGATTCTTTTGCCACAATTCTTGAGCAATGTCCCAGACCTGTTAATACATTCAGTATTACTGTAGCATTCAGTAGCCAGTTTGAGGTATTTAAGAGATCAAATGTGTTTGACATCAAAATTGTCACAAATCTGTATTACAAAGCAACTAGAGGCTGTATAGAGGAAGCCAAGAAATATCAGAGGAATAAGATTTTAGAAATGCAAGCTGCTGAGAGCTAATAAATTGAAATGTGAGAGGTAACAGAGAGTTTGCAGACAAAAGGTAATGTGACATAATGCAGTTAAGAAGCTGTTCCAGTTACAAAGGACAGACTGGTAATGGTACTGGGATGACTTCTTAAATTAGATGATGAGATAAATGGATGTCACACAATGAGTGAACTGTGCTGTTTAAATCTTACACTTTTCTTGCCAGATTCTACATTGATACCTTTATGAAGTGGGAAAGAGAATCACAGAATTTTTAGAGTTGGAAGGGACCTTAAAGATCATTGAGTTCCAACCCCCTTGCCATGGGCAGGGACACCTCCCACCAGACCAGGTTGCTCAAAGCCCCATCCAGCCTAGCCTTGAACTCTTCCAGGCAAGGGGCATCCACAACTTCCCTGGGCAACCTATTCCAGTGTCTCACCACCCTCACAGGAAAGAATTTCTTCCTAATATCCAATGTAAATATCCCCTCTTCTAATTTAAAACTGTTACCCCTTGTCCTATCACTACACTTCCTGACAAAGAGTCCCTCTCCTGCTCTCCTGTAAGCTTCTTTCAGATACTGGAAGGCTGCTATAAGGTTTCCCTGGAGCCTTCCCTTCTCCAGGCTGAACAGCCCCAGCTCTCTCAGCCTGTCTTCATATAAGAGGTGCTCCATCCCTCTAATCATCTTCGTGGCCCTCCGCTGGACCCGTTCCAACATGTCCATGTCCATCCTGTGTTGAGGACTCCAGAACTGGACATGGTACACCAGGTGGGGTCTCACGAGCACAGAGCAGAGGGGGAGAATCACCTCCCGTGACCTGCTGGTCACGCTTCTTTTGATGCAGCCCAAGGTATGGTTGGCTTTCTGGGCTGCCAGTGCACACTGCCAGCTCATGTTGAGCTTCTCATCCAGTGCTAAGAACACTCAGCACTGACGCTACACTTCCCATCTTCAAAGGCTATAGCAATTTTACTTAACTAAAATTATCTAAGATCCCCAGGAAGGCAGTTAACTTTGACTTTACCCAGAAGAATGCTCAGCCCCATGAGCAGTTCACCCAGCAGGCCCAGATAGCTTAAACAGGTATCTTGTGGGTGTGCATTGTATTAAAGCTCCAGTTCAGAATAGTTTATAGTAAGTATCTAGTTGCATACAGAGTACAAGTTGAGTTTACATGTATATAATCTCTATATATTTACATAGATAGAGAGTATATATAGATATAGTGTGTGTATATATATAAAAGTTACCCTACTTACCATGTGTGTGCTAATATGACAGGTTTTAGATGAGTAGTTGGTGTTCACAAATTCTACCAATGCGCAGTCAAAAGGCTCACTGAAAGGCAATAAACATTTTAAACTGTTATAAATTGTTTAGAATCTATATAAATAAAATCTTCAAGTGGGCTATAGCCCATTTCAGTCCTATCATGACTGCTTACACCTTTTATCAGACTTATCTCTAGCAACAACAGTAGCAATCAGACATTTTTAAGCTGGTGTTATTATTAATGGTATCCAAAATGTTTGCAAAAAAATACCCAACTCTGTTTAAATCACACACATCCTATCGTTAGCACAATGGGGATTTTTCTACTTGTTTGCATTTATTTGTTTAAACTGGAACCTCTTTTACTGTTATGGTATAGGTAGAGGGGAAAGACTTGAATAAATCCTTACAGGATGAGACAGCTCAGGACATGAAACAAAACATGAACCTGCCTCTTTCTGATGGAGACTTCGCTGCTTTACTAGTCTCCAGAGTATTGCCCTTTCCTGTTCAAAACCAGTGACCAGTCCCAAGTACCCCATGACCACAAGCTGAGCTTCAGAATTTTGAGAGTAACACTTCCCCTCCCATTGCCAGAAGAGTTTCTTGAATCTGTACCTCAGAGCATTTTATATTTGCTCCCAAGGTTTCCTCCAACACCGTTATGGTTAGAAAGATATTAAAAATGACAGCCCTAGCTCCTCATAAATTGCTTGATTATGTGTCACGGTTTAATTCCAGTCAGCAACTGGGACCATGCAGCTGCTTGCTCATGGAGGCATCGGGGGCTATTACATTGGAGAGAACAGTTTTTATCATGACTGAAAAGCACTGGTCCTCCATACTCCTTACAGTATTTCTTCAGCTTGGGAGTACTATCTCATGACTCTCTTGAGATTCCAGGACCTGCCATCCTCCAGTCTTGCCCTAGTCCCCTCTCCCCTTTCCTTAAGAAAACAGCATGGAGATATCCTACCGGAAAGCTGCTGTGTTCCCTGCCCTCCTCACTGCCTTTTGGTAAAAGATTACAGTTTTGCTCTGTTGCATTTGTCTTACTCAAATTTCCAGTGCTTCTAGCCCTACAAATAGCATCTTTGCTATCAGAAATTCTGAAACAAGCTACAGGGCCCTGAGCAGAATTCTTCAACTGTCTAAGCAATCCCCCAAAATAGGCCAGGACGTGTGATACTTCTGATTGTTTTGAACCCACAGCACTCCTGCCTTGGTGCTTAGAGATTTACTCAGTATCTAAGAAGACAGAAAAGCCTCCCGAATCTGCACAGTGATCAAGGGATTCACTGTAAGCAACCGGGTTTCTTGCGGTATTTGATGGACTACTTCCATCTGGCTGAACTATTTCTCAGTTGCTCAGCATACTGCTCTGAGCTTTGCTGAGACTTCCTATTTATTTGCAAATGCACTGCAGTGTTTAGAGACACCTTTTGCACAAGCCATTGCTGGAAAGCCATCCATGAAAACCTCCACTGGGATATGAGCAGCAGACAGATGTCTGCACTGGAAGGCGTGACTACAGCACATGCAAACACACCCAAGCTACTGCTAGTTAAAAACCTTGCGTGCCAACAGCAGTAAAACTATGGACATCAGTTTAGGCTGTACAAAAAGCATTGAGGAGCTTTGGAATTAATTAATTAAGCCAGTGTGCCTGCAGATACACCACCAGTATCAGTGAGAGAAAAGCCAGGATGGCCAGATCTTTCCAAACTATGCTCTGGGGATTACACAGCCTTTCCACGCATTGAAACAGCATTTTACCTCACATTAAGAAAAGAGACTGGATCACATGAAAAATACGAGGCTTTCTTATATGAAGGCCTGTATGTGGAGAGAGTCAGAACTTCGGTTTGTCCAAATACAGATTACCAAAATTGGTGTTCTGTGAACACCACAAGCCTCAAAAAGACCACAAAAAACAAACCCAAAACCCCCCTCAAACCCAAACCAGTAAATCTTTTGAGAGGAAGCAACCTTTTTTTAGCGTACTTTCTGATACATGCTGCTTGGGATTGGGTCAGCAGTGTCCCAAGAACTGGAGCTCACTGTACTTTCATACATCTGGTTCTTGTCCCAGCCAGTCTGGGGAGGTGTGAAAATGCAAACTGGCTGTGCTGGAAGTTCACCAGGCTCCTCTGACCATCCGGGAAGTTCAGCTCAGGTTTCTACCAGCAGCTTGTGGTCTGGCATGGAAGGGACCGTTCCAGTTCGTAGCAGGATGTAAACACCCCATGCGAGGATTACTCTTTTCTGGAAGACCTCTGGCCACCTGCTCAAGCATTCATCCATGCTCCAAGCTTTTTAGAGGTGCCTTGGGATCTAGTGAGGAGGAGAGGCAGTAAATAACATGTTTTGTTCTGTTTTAGAGAGCCTTGAAATCTCTCCTGTCTACCCCAGGAGAGAGGGGGAAAGCGAAGAGGCTTTCACATGCAATGCATGAGAGAGCCTCACCCATTTTACCCCCGGGTCTCCTCTCCTGAGGCTGGGGGTGACCCAACCCTGGGCACACTGAGCCCTGAGGTTTGCCGGCACATCCCCAAGAGCTCACTGGAAAGTCGTCTCCCCACAGGTGCCGCCTGCACCCCGAGAGCCCAGCACTGTGCCCCTCACGGGCCCTTCCAAAACAATCCCCCTCTGCCTCCGCCAGGGCTCCACGCCCAGCCTCTGGAGGAGCCTGTGGGGTGAACTGCCCGGGGAGGAGCCCACTACCTCTCCCTCCAACACCACCTCCACCGGCCCGGCTCCAGCCTCTCCTCATCCGGGCGGGAAGGAAGAGCCCTCGGCTGCTGGTAGCGCCGCCACCCCGGGGCCGCGCCCCCGGCGCTCTGGCAGCCCTCGCCAGCCGAGGGGACCCGCTGCCGGCTCAGGCACCGCGGCGGGGTGCGCCGGCTTTCGGCACACAGCCCCCCCGGAGAGACCGGCGGCGCTGAGCAGGCGCCTGCCTCCCTCCGGCCGGGCGGGGCGGGGCGTGAGTTTCCCGCAGCGAAGCGCTTGCCTGATGGGAGTGTGATAAGGGGGTCTTTCGCGGGCCCAGCTGCGGTGGGGACAGTTCTCAGGCAAGAATATCTGCATTTGATTCCTGCTCAGCCCCGTGGTCGGGTCTGCTGGTGCCCTGCTGCCATTAATGCCTGTAGTCACCCAGAAAGTACACAGGAGCACGGTGGGTGGTTGGCACATCCCTGGTTCACGTTTCCTGGTGTGATGCTTGTTTCTGTTACAATAGCAATATGCCTTTCTTTGTTTCATAAGGTGTTAAGGTGCTCCGTTTTAGTCACAGGTGCATAGAATCATCTAGGTTGGAAGGGGCCTTCAAGATCATTGATCCAGCCATCAACCCAAGGCTGCTGAAGCCACCATTAAACCTCAGCACCACATCTACGTGCCTCTGAAATACCTCAGGTATTCTGACCCAACCACTCCCCTGGGCAGCCAGATCCAGTGCGTAACAAACCTTTTTGTGAAGAAATTATTCCTAATATCCGTCCTAACCCCCCCCCCAGCATGACTTGATGCCATTTCCTCTTGTCCTATTGCCTGTTCCTTGGGAGAAGAGACCTCCTTTCAGATCATTATAGAGAGGGATAGAGTCTCCCCTCACCTCCTTTTGTCCAGGCTGAACAACCTCAGCTCCCTCAGTGTCTCCTCACAAGACTTACTCTTATTTATCGCTGCCCTTCACTGCTTCTCTGGGCACCCTCCATCACCTCAGTGTCTTTCCTGGTGCAAGGGGCCCAAAACTGGACACAGCCCTCAAGGTGGGATCTTACCAGTGTGCCAGGTACAGGGAGACGGTCACTGCCCTCATGCTGCTGGCCACATGATATATTGTCTACTGAACTGTGTTCCTCTCGTTTATGTTCTCAGACCCATCGTTAACCTTCCTCGTTTTTCAAGATGATGAGGGTTCTCAGCTCCCGCCAAACGCCCACTGATAGGAACATGTGGTTTAGTACTTTCTTCCATTTAAGTGATTACTATTACGCTTCAAGTTGTACCAGCTCAGCATATTGGTGTTGTGTTGTGGAAAAGACGGCCTTCTTCCTTCCCGTTCTGCAATTTTCTTCTTAAGAGCATTAGTGCATGGGTACAATTACATTAACATTAAGCAAATTGTTGCTTTAAAAAGTCCTCGTAATTGAGTGACAGATGCTTATGACTGAATCCATTTAAATACTCAATGACTAAAGTTACTATTCAGGGACCTGCTTAGCATCCTGAGTACTCATTGACTTTCAAGTGGAAATGCTGTGGTGATCAGCACCACACAGTCAGTTTGGAGTTCTCAGATTACAAAATAGAATGCTGTAGAAGTTCAGGTGTCACTTGCTCTGTATGTCTGGATGTAAATGAATCTGAAACTGTGATAGAATATAGATTAACAATTGTTTTACAGCAGTGTAACAATTTGTTTTTAGATAGTCCCTTTGTGGTACCAATTGAAGGAACTTTTGGGCTAGCTGTTATTGCAATGTGTTAGAGTATTTATAAAGCTATGAGAGCTGTATAGATATATTTTAAATATGCTACAGAAAACTAAATTGAGAAGTGTGATTTTTTAACTTAAAAATTATGCAATTTTATCTTGCTGAAGTTTTGAAGTATTTGTAAATATTCCTTTATTTAAATTATTTCCCACAAATAGCGAATATAATGTGCATATATAATTAGTTAGCATTAAGCTTCAAACTCTAGTCTGTGCTCTCTTGTATCAGATTTAACTCTTAATTTCTTTATTTCTTCAGGAAGATAAGACTCACAAAGATGGGACACTTTAAGATACACATGGAAATTAGCACTTTCTTCAAAGAGTCAACTATCTAATTTATTAGATGTTGTAAAAGGTAAGGATGAGCTTTTGTTAAATAGTTAGATCAGCATTAATTTGTCAGAGGCCAGAACTTCCCTTGTTCTTAAACATGACACTTCTCAAAGCAGTAAGTGCCTACATTTAGAAACTAATCCAGTTTCCAAATGACATGCACTTGTTAATCTACCAACTTCCTTGGGATAAGATTACAGTTGATAGTATTTTGATCTCAGTATTCTGATTCTTGCAATACTGATTGACTGATAAAGCAGGTTCTCTTGCACAGAGGAGAAGAATTAGACAAATAGTATATTTGTCTCTTTAAGCCTCAGGTACAGGCTAGGAATTTAAATATATATATATATTTGTAAGCAGTAGGGGTTTTTTTTGCTGAATTGTGAATTTGCAGTGCTGGAAACAGCGATTCATTAATGCTGTGTAAAACACCAGTGATGTTGATTAGAGACCAAACATAATTTAGAATCCAAGAGACTTTAATATGTAACATAGAATATGGTAACTAAAATATAATACATAAAGCATATGTACATCAGATATGACATCTATGAAAAATAGTTAACAAAATATGTTAAACAGCATATAAATGCAGGTATCTTAGTTACATAATAAATCACATATGTACTGAAACTTTTATTAATCTGCTGCTCAGTTTTTAAATGGTGTCTGCTTTGGATTTTTTTCCTATTCTTGAACTTAACAAGTTTGTACAAACCCTCCTTTTGGGTGCATATACACACTTATGCATGTGTATGTACCATGCACATACATTGTCTATCCGAGAGTACCATTGGTTTGGATCTTTTACACTGAGTAGAAACCAAAATATGTAACATTGTTCTCTCTTAAATATCCCTCCATTTAACTGCAACTTCATTGTGCATCCTGTGCATATGCTGCAATCACAAGATTTTACAATATCTTGCCACCAAATGCTCCAATTTACTTGGAACAATGAAATATTGTAAGTGAAACAAAATATTGCTCTAAGACTTGTTGCTAAGTTCACACCCCTCACATTTCACTGGAATATCTGAACGCCATTTTAATACTTTGTTTTTGGAAGGAGCATTTAACTATCAGTTAGTAGGTCAGGTATTTCTTCCTATGTTTTTTTCCAGACATTTTTACTTGTATGAGGTTATTTACACTCCAGTTCTGTAAACTGGTAAGTGCTCTCTCCATTCAAAGCAGTTAAGTGGAATTTTATTAAGAGTACTCAGGTACCTGGTCTATGTTCTGGGAGTTCCCAAAAAAACTCTGAAACTCTAGTGAACTCTGCATTAAAAGAAGGAATGTTAGGGATTGATGTCTTCAAGCAGAATATAGGTTTTTAGGAGTAATTTTTCCAGAATATTTTCCTGCATTTTAGTGAACCATGAGAAAGCATCTTTTTTCTTCTTTGGAGGTTGTCTTTAGCACAAAGATACTGATAATCTTTTAATTTTTATTCTGATTTTATGTATGGATACAACTGTTCACTGCTTCCATTCCTGTAAAACCAGGACAGGAAATAGATGAGCAGTTTCATGGAAGCTGATCTGAAATTTTGTAACCACAAAAGTGGTCTGTGCAAAGTTTTTAATAATTTATATAAATTTTCTGTATTATCTGTTTAAAATTTTAAAATCCATCTAACACCAAGGGAGAATGACGGAATATTAGGATGAAAGCAGGCTGAAGGACTTTTTCTCACTGCATGAGAAATCGAATATTCACATCTATGAATTAATTTTGTAAGGAGACATTACTCACGTAGTGTAACAAGTTTAATTTAAAGATTTTCCTCCAAACAAAACAGCCAGTCTTGTTAAACACCTTGCTCAATATGATCTTGAAGAGGTAGATTTTCTGTTAGTTCTTTAAATGGAGAATGATAGAGCCCAAAAGATTTTTGAGCTTCCCCCAGCATTGCACAAGCAGTCATGCAACTCCATGGAGACAACTAGAACAGACTACCCACAGGCATTTTTAATGTGGTGTGTAATGCAGATCCACAGTTGTTCCTTTGGTGGCATGGACTGAACCCTTTTGGACCTTTGAATTTCAGAGTGCAATATGCTTATTGCTAGAACTGGATGTGTATATAAGCTCAACGGTTGCAGGCTGTTCAGTGAGGAGAGCAGAAGAAATAGTCCTACAGCCATTTGCTTCTCTGTGTGTGAAGGGCAGAGACCACAAGAGATGCGATTTGGGTACTTCTAATGTACACAGCAGCAGGGATTGGGCAGCACTGACAGATGAGTGGGATTTACAGGGAGAAGAATGGCAGAAGGAGAAAGAAGTTGCCAATTTGGGAAATAAATAATGCTGGACAAAACATTTGTTACTCTGTGCCTGTAAGGCAGGAGAAATAATAGTCTCCTTTGAAATCCTGTCTCCTGTGCTGTGTGGCAGCAAGGTGACTTTTCTCCTTCTGTTGCCTTGCTTTTCCTCCATTATGTTGGTTACTTAACCTCTATGCCAGGGAAGAGATGTGCAGTGTGCTACAACGCTGAGAAATTCTACCTCTCTGCTCCCTGGAAGTTTCCAAGAGAGTTGGTGAGTGAAGGGAGCGAAGGAGGCCAGTGTAGCGATTACAAAAGGAAAGGGATCACTTGTGTGAGGAACAACTAGTTTTAGTACAGGCTCTGTCACTGGAATGTTAAGCCCTATGTTTATTATTATTCGATTAGTCCAAATCTAATGTGCCATTTGTAATTTCTGGAAAGAATGCCTGTATGATGAACTGCTTGGTATTTCAGGCTTTTACAAGTTAAACAGAGAATTCTTAGCAGTCTCCAGAGACATAGTTTTGTGTCATGGAGAAGGATCTTGGGCACCTGTAATCTGTATTTTAAGGAAATGCTTGTGCTAAATTGACTGCATTCTGAAAGTTGACTTGTATTGGCAGTCTTGGGGCGTTGGAGAGAGAACCTCTCTCTTCTTGGTAATCATAGAGTAGTACTGAGAAAGTGCATACTGTATGTAGGGGACGTGATTCTATCTTACAGCATCGTAGTCTTGATGCATTATGCTTTTTTAAAATCCAGATTCAGCACTTAAATACTGTGGTTATATATTCTTGACATAAATTATTTAAGGTAGAAGTCATCTTAACTTTAGACATCAAAATTCAGACATTTAATCTAAGGTATCTGTCTAGGAGCCTTATATTGTCAGTAGAGAGAGTGAAGTGTTTCAACTGTCTTTGATCAACCTCTGTAGTTACTTGTCTTCTTTCGTTTACTATAGACAAGGTACCGGACAGTTACTTCAATGAATAAAGATAAATGGCCAAAGATAAATTCTTTGCCACTTTAGTGAACTTTAGGAATAAGGTTCTTCTTTACCAAGGTGCGAGCTCACTGTTGAGTCAGGAAGGATTTATTTTTCACTTGTTTCAGTGCCCAGCCTCATAAGTCCTTCTTTCACTTTTTTCTCAAGACAGCAAATCTCAGGGCAAAGACACTGGCTCAATACTGACTGAGACTGGTACTAGCTTAGGTTAAGATCTCTTCAAGCATACCATGGCCAGATGGGACCATTTGATCATCTGGTTCCATCCACAAAGTACAGCTGTTTCTTTCAGTTTATTCTCAGCTTTGAACTGGGGCATGAAAATAATGACTGTTCTGTCTCTAAGGATGCCACAAAAAATGAAAACTGGGTTAACAATGTATCCTACCTAGTACTTTGAGACTGATATTTAAATTGGTAAGGAAGATGTATAAGATTAAGTGCAGCCATTACCATGGCTATAAATAGCATGTTTTCTCTCCTTTAAAACACAATCAACAAAATTAACTTTTTGATGGTGATTTTCAAGTGTACTTCTTTATCCTATTCACCATTTCTGCTACATGATAAATACATGTCTTTGGACAGTATAGGGCATACTATATTATGGTTCCTGATAGTTTTATTTGTATGTTTACAAAGTATGTTTTCCCAGGTAATAAGTCTTGCCATACTTAGGTAATCTGCAGTCTAGAACCTGTTGCTTTAAGATGGTTAAGCTGTTGCCATAAAAGATACAAAGAATTTCATAAAATTCAAGAAAAATTAGTATCACAGAAAAAAATTTTACATCTTTGTAACATCTGCCCAAATGAACGTTTATTCTTCATGTACCTGTATTTTAAAAATAGAGTTTTTCAGGTGTTGTGTTGCACAGTGTGACAGAAATATGCTTTTTTTCTTAAACCTTCTTGTCATGCCATGACCTTTTTCTAAATCTTCCTGAAGGGTTTTGGTTGTTTGTTTTTGTTTTTGTTTTTTTTTAAAAAAGTACTAGTTACCACCCATTGGCAAATATGACTTCAGGAGTGTGTGGTCGTCAGGATCTCCAAACAATATTGGTCAGTTAGAGTAGCATGATTTTCTCCTGCTACACCTCTAGTGGGATCTCTAGAGAGGAATCAGCATTGACTCTGACATCGATACAACGTCATGGACCTATGTCATGGTATATTACACATGGTGGGGGCAGCATCCATATCTACAAGTGGATTCTTCAGTGTTAGACCTGAAATATAAGCAAAAAAAATCTTAAGTTTTCATGTATTTATTTCAGGGTTTTATTTAACAATATATTGTTGAAAGAATGAACAAAGAAGATAACTAACACCAGAAATAGAAACTGGCTATCACCAGAGTACACTCTGGTGTACCAGGGACATTAGCAATGACAAAAGAATTTCCTGTTTTGTTGATTCAAAGTAAATACTGTTTCAGTCACAGAATACTGCAGTGCGTAGCATCAAAATCCTTCTCTTCCTGGAACTCTGTTGTTTATTGGGCATCAAGGTATCTACTGCCATAACACACATTGAGAATACCCTTACAGAACAGAGGGTGCAAATGCTTTGAAGTGTCATTGCCTTGAGCTGTGACACAAGAAATTAAAGGAGTCGTTGTCATCTCTCCAACCCCAGCCAGATGCTGGCTCTTGCTCTCATTTTGTCCCATTTTCAAAGTTCAAGTCACAAGCCCCAATGCAGTTGCCCTGCTACATGTAGCTACAAAGCTGCATGCAGTGTTTGTGGAATAGAAAATGCTTCCATGCTGGTGAGGACGAACAAGTCCTTGTCAGTTTTGTACTGAACTTGTACCTAACTTGTCAGTTTTGTACTGAATGCCATCTGCATCTACCTGCTAGTGTCTTTTTAGCAGGAGTTTTGTCATTAAGCTTCTGAATTTTCATTAAGTAAAGCACTCCCCAGAGCCCTCACCACTTCTAGAAATGTGTTTATGTTTTTTTCATTATTCTTGCCAATGATTCGGCTCAGTGGTTTCCCAGCCTTTTTGGAGAGGAACCTCACCTTGAGGAATTGTAGGTGGAGATCTGCGATCAGTCCTGTTTGTCTTTATTTAGTGTTCTCCCACCAATTGCCCCCTTACCCAGCCCAGGCCTCGCAGCCTTCACCTTCTTTGATGCTTTCCTGTTCCCTTCCTGTTACATTTCTGTCTCTGCTGCTGGCTCAGGCAGCAGTGACACTAAAACTGAGCAAATAGATTTGGATGGATTGATCTGTTTCTCTCTGGCATCACTCTGTGATGGCCAAGGCCTGAGCAGTAGCCAAGAGGGGGAAGGAGGGAGAAAAACAGGGAGAGCACACCACCACACACTCATGTATCCTCTTCCAGGTGTGGTAGAGTCCTTTTCCAGAGTTCATCTAAGTGATTTGCTTCATGGGTTGGAAGGCACTATGTTAAAGATGTCCAGGATTAGATGTTGAGTGAGGCAATAGATGAAAGAATATGCCTACTCTTACCCCAGACAGTTCTTGTGAAGGACCTGCATTAAGTTACTCAAAAATTATAGTACTGAATCAGCTGGGATGGACCTGTCTGGTGTATTGACACTTACAAGCTTGTGTAGGTGTAATTCAGAGTATGGCCATTGCGGTACTCTCAGTTCCATCCTGCCAGCTGCCAACCTCTGCCTGCTGTGAGGGGCAGGCAACAGAAGTGGGACAGGGCAGGTAGAGGAGGGCAGCCTGCATGATGAGCAGGGCAGGGCATCCTTGTGAGGGGACACCTTCACCGAAGTCACCTCAGTATCAGCAGGATTTAAGTCTTAATATGTTCTCAGTGCAAGCTCTTAGGTGAAAAACAATATTAACCTCTTACTATCTTTATTTTCATGTCGGTTTATATCAATGGAAGACACCTCTGTACTCCTTCCACACTTAAGTGGTTGCTTTTACTCAGAAATTCATGCTTAGGGTCTCCTGTCCACCACCAGCCTGTCGGCTTCCCTAGGCAGTAGCATAAATGGCTCACCAGTTGTGCCCACCTTCAAAGTGGCTGGGAATAATTGCAACCCTGCCTGCTCCCTAACCCGGGCAGCCTTTCCGAGCAGGGAGGAGGCCTAATCCTTTGAGAATCCCAAACACAAATACTGCAGTAGTATTTGGCAGGCCAGCGCAGGAATTTGGGGCATTCGTAGGCTTACTACCGTTTATTTTCCTGGATCCAGAGGCTGTTTTTCCACGGGCTGAAAGTGACTTACGAACCAGTTTGCTCCCTCTAGCCCCGTGCAGCGCAGCCTGGAAGCTGGCGGAGCCTACCCAGCTCCCGGCGCGGTGGCGTGGGATTCCCCCGGGGGATGCGGGGAGGCAGGACCGCCGGTGGAGCCCTGACACCTAGTGGCTGATCTCCGGCTTCCAGGCCCTGGGTACGTTCCCTTAGGCAGCGAGGCCCTTGCTGCAGTACTTTGCATAATCGATACGTTTCCGGGGTCGGGCTTTCTATGCCAGGATTGATGAGGCAGGGTCGACTGCAGTGAGAAATTTATCAGGTCGACTCCCAAATTGTGTCATTCCTAAGATTTTTTGCTAACAAGCACAGTTTCTTTGCCATGCCTCAAGTCATTCAAGGTGCTTGCCAAAAATGAGAGCTTTTGAAAATCCCCACATAACCTGAATGTTAGCAGTCTTTGGAAAAAGCAAAGAGGTGTGTGCCTGGAAAAATTATACAAAAAGCTGCTAAGTGCAAAGGCCACCTTCTGCTGTTTGGATTGCTGTGACTTCTTTTTGTTGCATGTACTCTGCTAAGTTCCCAGTGTGTGTCCTGTCTTCAGAAAGGTGTTGCTGTCAGCTTGTACAGTAATGTACTTAGCAGATCTCTAAATCCCCATCTGCTGCAAAGAATCACACCAAAGCCCTGTCACCCTGGTGAAATAAATGTCATATCCATTTTACAGTGAGGTAAGTAGAAGACTTGGGGTGGTGATTTGCTTATTCAAAATACACATGTTAGCATCAGAATTGGTAATAGGATAGGAGAGTTCTTAATGTCTCTCCCCTGCTCTGGGCTGTGGAAGGCGATTCTTGACGGCCCAGAGGACAAGGATGGGAGACAGTGCAATGGCTTTGGTGGCAACTGTAAGAAATGTCCACCATGCAGATCTTACCTGATGATCTGAATTGCTGTGAACTCAAAACTCTGCCTGTAATCACGAAAAAATCTGAAAACATCTGTGAGCATCTTGGCCTTCCCAAGAATACAGAAAGGATTTTCATAGCACAGAATTCCAGTATACATGTGTCCTGTTTTAGCTGTGTCACCTGGCAGAGACTGCTGTGGACAGTATCATGGTCTGAGAAAGATGAAGCCAGAAGGACTGTAATGACTGCACAGTTACCTAATTTCTTGAGGCAGTGTGGTGTCAGCTGTCGACACAGGGTGGCACACAGAGCAGGAGAAAGGGTTGCAGCAGGGTGGTAGCTCTGGTAGCTGGCTTTGTGGTCCTGACTGCGTACCTGCCAGTGCAGGAGGGCTCTGCAGCCTGTAATTTCCAAGGTTGCCAGTTCTAAGTCCAGTTCTCTGGTAAAATGCCTGACTTTTTAATATTTCCTAAGCAGCACAGTCATTTGGTCTACAGATTCCCTAGAATTTATGGGTGGATATCAGCTCAGCCTTTACTGGCACTATTTAATTAATCAGTTCCTTTTAGCATCTCCCCTTTTATGACTCAGTTTTCACGACATCTTAGCTGTACCTGCAAATTAAAACTGTGGGATAGTCTCAATGATGTCCTCACTCTCTGTTCCTTCCTCTCACAAGCACATTTGAAGATTTTTCATGTTTGTGGTGTGACTTTTTCTTTTATCAGTTGAATTTCTAAGCCTTTTTGTACATGTTTTGAATTTTTTAGTTATTTTTCTTATTCCATCATATAGTTCTCTAGAGGTTACCAAAGGAATATATTCCAATCCTTTGTTTGCCTCAGCAGAACATTGGCCCTTTAAGGCCAGAAGGGATGATTTGCAAGATCAGTTGCTTATGTACCTAAGGAAATCTGTTTAAAAATATTTAATGTAGGTTTTGATAGAGAGAAGAGTGTCTTGGGAGCTATTAATGTCGGGGGCAAGTTAGAATGTAGGTCCCTTAAGGGTCTGGGATGAAGAATATTACAGTATGGCATTATAAGGTTTCTCCTTCTCATTAGGGACAAAGATGTGTCAGTGTTATCAGCCTCTGAACTGAGAGTTATTAGATGAGGGAAGTTAACCACGTACCTGAAAGAAGATTGAGCTAATATGGACTCTCCAATCTAGGAGAAAAGTCTGCTGATTGCAGTGGAAGGGGGACAGGAGGAGGAGGTTCTAAATCAAGGAATTCAGAACTAGAAGAGTAATAACAGCATCAGTTAAGTGATCAATAGAGATCCCAATGCTCCTTATCCCACCCCACCTCCACCCCCCCTGAAAAAAAAAAAAAAAAAAATAATGAAAAAGAGGCAAAAAGCTGGGGAACTTAATTAAAGTAGACACTAGGAAAGAGAAATTGAGGCAGGTTCTTTGCAGGAGTGGATCCTATCACAAGGGAATGCCCTGAAGCCTGTCTAGCCTGTCCATTGACTTGCTGTAACCTTGATGTCAAGGTTATTTAACAGCTCTGCTTTAGCATTATCACGCAGAGCTAATTGCTGCAGCTGGTTGTGTAGATTAGAAGTTAGCTGGGATTTTTCCAATGAAATGATTTTTGGATGGGTAATACAGTACTTCTCAAAAGTTTGAATATTCTTTGTGGAAATTCAGTTACACTGGAAGAAAAAAAAATATTCCAGGAAAATAGGAAAAATGCCTCAGTGCCTAGAAGATTTGCCAACAGTAAGCATAAGCATTATAAGCATGCACAAAACAGATTATCTCAGTGGTCTGCCATGGGGATATTCAGAAACTCACTTTCCATGGAAAGCATGATTTTAAAATACTTTAATAATTAATTGGCCCAATTTTTAAAAAACAAAATATTTTGCAGAAAGGGCTTTCATTTTTCCCTCAGTTTCTGAGGACATGTATCATTTCTGAAAATTACCTTAAGCACACTACTGCACAATACCAAAAAAAAGAACTACGATGATTTCTATTCGTAAGCACATTTTGCATGAAACTTCCAATACTTGTGGCAATACTAGGTTGGATTTCAGTCCTGCTAAAGACCGACCACCCACAGAGAAAAAGTGCAGCTGTGTTGGTGCCCTGGGAGTTAAGAGGAACTCTGCAAGGGCCAAAGGATCTTGATGTTGTAAATCAGTCCTTTATGTAATATTATATCTCTGAACACTGCATTTTTGCTTGCTTATAGACTTCAAATTATGGGCCTGAGTCAGAATGAGCTTTAGACAGAGAAGGAATCCAGTCCATACTCTGTCCTTCTCCAGCCTTAATGTGTCACTCTAGAGGTCTTAAGAAGCCAAAACAGTGATTTCTAGGTAGAGGAGAGGTTGCTCCATGTATTCAAGGCCAAGACTGTACTGTGGATTTTGCTATGATACAGTTAGGTACAGATCAGCACGCTGGGGTGTGACCTGACAAGCATTAATATTGCCAGGAGCCACCTGTGTAAAAAACTGGCTTGTCACTCCCAGGGAATCAAGAAGTTATACTGTTAAAACTTCTCTTTTTTTGCTGTTACAAGCTGCATCTGCATAGAATGCTGTGCCAGCATAATATACTGCATAATATTATAATATATAATATCTGTGCTAACAAAGCACTCTCAGGGTGGACCTAGCCTAATCTGCCTGCCCCTCCTTTCCCCAAGCTACACAACAAAAAAGGCACAGAAGGAAAGAAAAAAAAAAAAAAAAGAAAGGTCTCTGACTGTTTCTTGCTGAAGAAACGTAGTCATGTAGTAGTAACATGGTCATTCTGCAGTTCTGAACAAACTGTTCAGATCACTATGTATCTGTCACTATGTATCAATGCGATAAAATAACTGGTGTATTGTATAGAAATTTCCTTTTTTTTTTTTTTTTTTAAATCATAAGTGACTTGAATAACATCCTTCTAAAATGTTCTCTGGGAGAAGCAGTGTCTGAGCTCTGTTGTGCTTTTGTAATTACCCAAATATCCCTGTAAGTTAAAACATAATCACCTGATTTTGATTGCATGGTCAGGGTCAGGCTGTCAGAATCTATGTGTATTATCTGATTCCAAACAAAGTTTACAATTTTGCTATCTGCAGCTTGTTCCCATCATTGTCTGCTTCACAGCTCACATTCAACCTCTAAGTCAAGGTCACAGAACAGTCTGAAAATCAATTTTCCATGTCTCCATTATGCCTTCCTCAACCTTATTTCCTTTCTTATCTCTCTTTATGAAAGAGCTGCCTCCACAGACTTGTCTGATGCATGGGACAAGTTCACATGTGCAAAATCTTTGCCAAGTAGGAAGCCTATAATAAAATAGCCTGCAAATAATCTCTTCCCTTTGCTATCATGAGCCCTTCAGATTATTTATATTGGATAGTCATTTGAATCTTGTCAGTGCTGCATTGTGCTGCTGTTGATTGAAATGGTAATGAATGCAATGAGTCTCTCAAATTCTTCATTTTTTAAAAAAAGCCATAATTTACAGGCAGTTAGCAGTGTTACAATTGCATCTGGCTCATTGATTGCTAAGTACAAGCTGGCTGTCTGCAGGGCACAGTCAGTCTGGGTTGCATCAAATCCTGTGTCATCTTTTGTGCTGCGCATCTAGGTTGTATTTGCTTACTTGCTAAAGTTAGGGTCAGCAAAACAGACCGTTGCAATTGATAGTAAGCACCGAACTGGTCTAAGCGTGTTTGCAATTAATTTTCCTGAGCCAAATCCTTTTTTTTTTCTGGGTACAGCCCACTAACCTGCAGTGCTCTTTGACTCAAATTTCTCTCTCTGTTCTCACATCCAGACTGTCTGCATCTTGTCTACTCTGCATAAAATCCTTTTATTCATATGACTAAGGTTGTAATTCATGTTCTGTTCATTTTGCTTCTGAGGTATCAAAATTTCCCTTTCCTTTGGCTTTTGATAAGCACAGTCTTGCCTGTTCATATCCACTCAGAATGTTGTCACAAAGATGGCTTTCTTCTGTCTGTTTATACCGACTCAAATACCTGTCACTTTGCATATTTCCCCTCATTTCTCTTACTCTGTAACATCCATCATTTGCTGGTTGACCTCCCTTCCAAGGCTTCTGAAGTCCAATCTCTGTCCTGTCAGTTGTATCCTGGTCTACCAAGATACTACTTCTTGTTTATGATTAGTCAACAAGATCAGTCTGCATTGTCTCCCTGTTATGTTTCCAAAGAAGAAATTTAGCATTTTGTCCTATGGGGCTTCTTGTGTTTGGAAGTCTGTCTCTGAAGGTATGATAACACTAGATGATGCTTCTGTTCGTGATGGGGTGACTAGTGCTATCTCATTTCCTTGTACTCTGCCATCTGTCTATATCCATCTGTGGGTGTTTGTTTTGCATTATAATTTCTAGACATCATTTCTAGCTCTTTGGAGTACAGAACTAAAATCTGATCTTTGTTTATACAGCATTTAACATGAGGGGAGAAGGAGGGTGAGGGGGAAGGAAGTCAAACATCTGGGCCTGCAATATGTAGGCATGGCAGCAGCAGAAGTGATTACAAGATCTCTATTCTTTGTTTTTGCAAAACTTAAATAGAAATTAATTCTTGCCCAAATATTCTCTATGATCAAGTATCCTTGATTCTATAGCTTACAAAGTCCTGCTCATTTCTTATGTCTTTATTGTATTTAGAAGGGCAATTGTCACACTCTTTTGGTAGTGAGCAACCATTGTACGGATCTATGTATGTTTTTGCTAAGTTTCACTGGAATGGAAATCTACATGAAGCAGTTGATGTGACACACAAAGAAATCATTTTACATCTGGAACAATTCCAGATTTAAAATGAATGCCTATGCTCTCAGGAACAAATGCATTTCACTTCCTCTTATTGAAGAAGGCCAGACAGCAAGAAGTAGAGCTAGAGAAATTGCCAAATGTTACATATAATTTGGCTTCCTTTTGAACCATAATGAAATAAAACAAATCCTCCACTTTTCTGTTATAAAAGGTGTTGGGTCATGTGGATTTTTCAAAGAAGTAAAAATAAACCAGACCATTTCCAGTTCAGAACTTCAGCTAACTTGTTGACCTTTCAGCAGAGCGGGGAGACTGACTGGGACAGCTTCTCTTACTGAGGGAGGAATATTTTATTCCAGGAGCACATGGGAAGCATTCCATCTCTGTACCAGAAACCCTCTGTCCACCAGAATGGAAGTCATGCAAAGATAATAGCAGCTTCTTGTTGCCAGGCTCAAGTGTACTGCTTCATGGAGGAGGTCTAAAAGTTCATAGGTCTCTCTAGTATCAACTCTGAGGAGCTTTCTGTGCCACCCATGGGAGGAGATGGTGCCTGTCTGAGCTCAGAGGTTGTAGAGCCCTCATGACTCTGATCTTTTCCAAAGAAGATAACTGTACTATTAAAGAAAATTGCACCTTCAAAAGGGGTGGTTAGTGGATGAAAAGACCTTGCTAACAAAGTTATTTTTCTTTGAAGTGCCTGATTCCCACCTTGCAGGAGAGGTAGATTGAGGAAGCTGTCCTATAACTCTGGGGCTTTAAAAACTTTGTGGTGTTTAAAGAGCAATTCTCTAAACATGCCCCTGGAACATTAGATGCTGAGATCTGGTCCAGGCAATCCAAGTTTAAAGTTTAGTGACAGGTTATCCCAATTACAGAACCATGCAAACCAGTAAAAATTTGGCTAAGAGGAAAACCCTGCTATCATGTCTATGGTGCTCTGGAGAAAGCACTCATCCCTGTGTCTGGATTTGGATCCGGACAGAGTAACTAATAATAACCACAGGAGAAGTTGAATTAGGACACATACTGTATTACATCATCAGACAAAACTGGTGAAGTGTGCATGTCTGGGGCTGCCGAGAGCTCCAGGGTGGTGTTGGCAGTTGGACTTACTTTCATAGAAGCACTTTTTCTATGAAGACAGGCTGTGATAGTTCAGCCTGGAAAAGAGAGGGCTCCAGAGAGACCTTATAACAGCTTTCTAGTACCTGAAGGGACCCTACAGGAGAGATGGGGAGGGACTCTTCATCAGGGAGTGTAATGACAGGACAAGGGGTAATGGTTTTAAATTGGAAGAGGGGAGATTTAGATTAGATATCAGGAAGAAATTCTTTACTGTGGGGGTGGTGAGGCACTGGAACAGGTTGCCCAGAGAAGTTGTGGCTGCCCCATCCCTGGAGTTGTTCAAGGCCAGTCTGGATGGGGCTTTGAGCAACCTGGTCTAGTTGGAGATGTCCCTGCCCATGGCAGGGGAATTGGAACTCAATCTTTAAGGTACCTTCTGACCCGAACCATTCTAATATCCTGGTCTTCAGAAAAGTTAGGCACTGAGGACCCTACTGTACAGATTTCCTTTATAGTCCTCCACTCCAATTTGTTTTGATGGCAATAGGAGTATTTTCTCTGGTTGACCTTCCAGTAAATCTGTTTCTAACCACAATTCACACATTTGACCTCCTAACAAAGAGTCTAAGCATTAAAAATGTATGAGACTCTGGTAAGGGGGACAGCTGAATGGCTGCATTAGCACTGAAGCTGAATTACTGATAGAAAGGGTGATTTTTGCTTTGCTTTTAGCTATTGAATAATAGCTTAAAAGCTGCACAACAAGATTATTTTCATTATGTAAATGACTTGAGGAGAGAACTTCCTCAAATATTCTCTCCTTTGAGGAGAACAAATGAAAAGTGCCCTAGGGTAGCAAATATATTAGGCTTCAAGTTTTTATGTTCTAGAGTATTTATTCATGTTGGAAGTACTTTCCAGTAAATATTTTGATTTAACAGAAATAATAAGGGATGCTTTTTATAATTTAGGAGGCAGGAATATCCTTTGTTTCCTCTGAATGTGACTATGATAATGTCAGGGAAATGTATCAATAGAGAGCAACTGATGTGTTCTCTATTAGCTGGTGCCTGTGCTAACCCAAATAAAAAGTGTTATTTAACAGCTGAAATTAACAGACTGAATAATATCTGGTCTTTATTATGTTATTAAATCCCTCAGTCTTCTTTTGTGTGGTATGCAACACTGAATGTCCCCATCTGTGTAGCACTGGAGAAATAAGAAGTTTCTTTGATATTGCTGTCCTTATTTAGTTTGGTTGCAGTAAAAATAATGGCTATTAAATCTTTTCAGGGGTTAATAATCTGTTTGGCTTTGGCTATCAGATCTCCTGGCTGGTCATTAATGTACCCAGCAAGAATCCTGTTGCAGATTTCTGTTAATCAATCAACAGTATTCATATTGAAGGTATTAGATGTTATGGTGCCCTGAATTTTGGACAGACAGTTGCTTCTGCATTTCCACTTGTGTTATTCTCCTGCAGGGCTGGATGATGTTGATTTTGAACTAGGCAGCTCCTTTCTGTCAGCTTTGAGATTTTTTCAGCACAGACTCAGCAAGTATCTCATAGGCTGGCTGGGTAGCTTTCTACTTAAATCCCTTTGGCAACAATTTTAAAAAGGGGAAGAAAGAGCAAGTTTCTGGAATTATTAAAATTAATTTGTTACAGCTTCTGTGGAAAAGCAGGATTTCCAAAATAGTGCATTTCCATTCTTCTGTTGGTAATTTCTTATCCAAAGAACCAAAAGTAACACAACTATCAGTATTGCTTCATATAAGTATCTCAAAATGTTATGTTTTAGTCACATTGATTTCCACTCAAATCTCTGGAAAAAGCTCCATGGATTTGCAGCAGTCTCTGCAATGTCTGTTGATGGGAGGCATGGCATTTAATACAGCAAAATGGGATGAGATTTATGCAGGATTGTACATTATAGCAGCCACACAGTCTTGTTTCCTTACACATCCCTAGCTGTTACAGAATAAGCAACATCCATGCACTTCTCAGCACAACCTTCATGGACAACGGCCTTCAATTATCCAGCTTCAGTCCCCACTGAATCCCACAAAATGATTTGTGATCATTTTGGATCACAAATTTTAAATAGGGGTGGGAAGATTTGGTAAATTTTGTGATGCTGGAGACTGTCTGGTAAGAAGAGGAAGGAGCCAGTTCAAGTTCACTATGAGCAGCCTGTTCAGTGAATACCCAACACAACCATGTAACACTGACCTACTTACTGTTGAGCCTCCATATTCCATTATTGATGAGCTGGTCTACTTAATACCTTCCTTGTTGCCTGCAGTTAGTTCAGTGGCAGGATAAGTTCAACTATTCCTTCATTTCTGGACTAATGTAATTAGAATTTCCCTGTTTTATAGTCTGACCCAATGGAATATTCCATGTACAGCTTAAATATATAGGCTGTCACAATTTTGGATCTGCTTATAAAATTTAAATCCAGGCACACAACACTGTAAATTTTAGTCTGCATGACCTCATAAGGTGTGTAAGGAAAAACACTCATGGTGCTGGTCTCATGCTTTGAACTTGCAGTTTAGAAATGATCCATTTTGGTAGAGTGTTTCTTAAAAGGCAGTTTCTGCAGGAGTCTAAAGTATTGGCATTGCATTTTGGTTTTTGTATTGTTAGACAAACTCCAGCAATAGATCAGGCTTTTCTTTGTTAAAGAAACTTAATTGCCTCTGACAAGTTAAAAAGGCAAATGATGGTCTCAATAAAACTAAGATTTTTTTCTAAGAATTTCAGGGCTTAGTGTATTTTAAAATGACCTAGTTTCAAAACTTGCTTATAGGTTCAGTATATGTCATGCAGGTAACTAGACAAATGAATATACAGTTACATCTTAACTAGTGTAAGTGAATGTTTGCATTGCTGAAGGAGGTGATTTTAATTTTAGAAGCTTTTTTTTTTTAACTGTCAGAGCTGGGAATATGATAAATGTAGGTGTCAGCCATGCGTGGGGTGGGGAGGAGGGGAAAAGGAAGTCTTCCTGTGCTATGTTTAGCAGTGTTCATGACATAAAACCAGCAATTGGTCTGGACTGTAGTAAGTTCTTGAAGTTTTATGACCCTCTTATTTAGAACTGACTGTATGGCCATGAGTTTAACTTAATAGCAACCTCTTAGAAAAACAGGAAGGAAAAAGTGAGTCACTCTAGGCCATGTCTTGGTAAACACCTCAGGGTAGGCAAAGGGCAAATGCCCAAAATGTTTCCTTTGGGTTTTATAACTTCTAAGTTCCTGCCAGATTGCATAGCTTGCATCGCCAATGATGGGCTACAACAGATCACAAGAGCTATGAAATGTGGAGCAGATTTTATGTCAAGGGATGAGCTCATTTCCCTTCTTGTTGAAGGGAAATGAGTGTCTCTTACAGACTCCTGTACAGTGCTAAAGAAGTTAAGCCATCCTTAGCTTTTCTGCTAGGTGAAAACCTCACATTAAATTAGATATTCTGAAAACCCTCCTGTGGTTTAACGTACTTCTTTTCAGACACTATGCTTTCTTCTAACACTAAAAGTGAAACACACCATCTCTTTGTGAAGACTGGCAGGTCTTTCTGTTAACAGTTATTAACAGGATCCTGTTAGAGTGAGCCACAGATGTTGAATTCAGACAGATCTGTTTGGCACTCCTAGTGTTACTGGAGCTGCTGTAAAAGCAGGTGCAACCCAGAGGTAAATGAAAAGATGGAAGCACAAGCACAGTTTAGAAATTATTTTCTAAATTTTCTGCAGTAACATTCGAGCTGTGCCCAGCACTACATTGAATGGAGAAGACAGTATTTCTGTGTCGTCTTTTCCCTTTCTCTGTTTCGGTCACTGAGGGAGGCTGCCCTCATGCTCACTTCTTTCAGATTGTATAGAGTCACTCTGCCAACAGGCGATCATCCAATATGAATGGGTGACCCAGAAATGTTGCCAATTTTTTGTAATGCTTTTTTCTCAGCCACCCAGGTATTCCCTTTTGACACAGGCAGTATTTGGAGAGAGGATCCACTGGATTTTCAGTCCTTAATCAAACCTTAAGAATCTGTCCTGTGATTTATTATCACCTTGACTGCTGATTAAGTTTGCTCAGCCAGCACTTTGACAGAAAACACTGAATCACTGACCTTTTTTCATCTTATAATCACAGCATAAACTGTTGTGTTGCCCTTCCGCTCGGTGTCCAAAAATTAGGACACAGTCTATTGTAAAATTGTGTGCCCATTAAATTATGTGAATGTAAAACAGCCTGGAGTATCTCAGAAATTAAGTCCAAGTGTACCCAACTGCAACACAGTCAGCTGAACACGGCATTCTTCTTGCTTCTTACCTTCTGGGGAAGGGAAACTGCTTGGTAAAGGCAGATGACTAGCAGAATTATACTTTGTGTTTAGTAAGCATTTGTATTCCTGCAGATGAATCAGTTAAAAGGCCAGATCTACTGGTATGAGGACATCCTGTTTTATTTAAAAGATGAAAAGTGGCTACTTAGATATCATAAATGAATACTTTGTTGCTTTTTCAAGTTTTTATTTGCATCCCCTTTGAAAAGTCACTTAGAAGCTTAGAAGGACACAGTGAACAGGATTAAGTTTTCTGTAGTTTGTCTAAAATGTCAAATAAAGAAGTTGGAGAAGAAAGAAGAGAAAGTGATATGACACCTTAGTTCCACTAGTACATAGTATATATACCGCTATACTTTCATGACGTGATGAAAAATATTAAGATAAGTGTGCAAGCAAGTTGTAAAGTTTCTAGGAGAATAGTTAATATTCCTGTTGTCCATATGTTTGTGTATTGGTTTGGAAAGATGACTATTAGGAATCTGAAAATAATCAGTGAATGGCACACAACTGATGAATAGAAGATGATTATTTCACAGAATACAGGGAGTAACATGTTCCCAAATATTGAAGAGGCAGTAGATGTAAAGTTGATACTTTTTTTTCTTCCCATACAATGCAAAATTAAACTGTAGAAATCGTTAGCACAGAATGTCATAGAGACCAAAACTATGTCTTGATTCATGTAAGATGGGTCTGTTTATTAAATACAGTGGCATGCATGTTGTATGTGCTTAGCTTAGCTTAATAGCGCTGATTGCAAGATGGTGAGAAATACTACAGTATTTGTATTATTTTTTATTTGCCCTATTTTTATTCTCTTCCTCACTCCTGAGGGAGTGTACCAGGGAGAAAGTAAATGGAGCTTTCAGCTGCTCCAAAATGGATGTTTTGGATATTCACATAAATGCAAATGTTCAGTGTCAAATCTAGTAAAGTATCCATCCTAAAAATCCATCTATTTCTGTCTGTCCTTACTGTCTGTGTGTCATAATTGTCTCTGTCTTTCGTCCTCTCTCATTTATGAGAACAGAGTTCCTCAGGAAGACTCATGAATTATGGAAGGTATAATTTCAGCCTTGTGAAATAGTGCAGAGAAATTTTGAAATCTTGTAATTTCTATTAATTTCGTTGTTGTTGTTGTTACAAATTGATCCTAAGCCTTCATGCCTTGCTTTTCTCTAAAACCCTTTGAAGTGAACCTTATTGATACTGTGGATGAGATGAGCAGAAGTTTTTGAAATTTGCAATTTTGATAAAAACACAAAGATTTTGTAAACATTTTTGGTTAACTCCCATGGCATAAAAGGCCCAAGACTTCCAGACATCAGTGAAGGACATCAGTCAGTGCATTTTATACTTTGAGGTATTTAAATTTGTAGAAAAGTGGTTAAGAAATAATACCAAGTTATAAATTAATGAAAAGTTCAGACATTGGAAGGTATTTGACAGTTATGTACAAATCAGAAGGAAATGAATCCTGCTGATGAGCCCTTCTCATCTTAAGAGACTGTGTTGGAGTAAGGCCTGAGACCTTTAAGCAAATTCAGAGCCTTTGTTAGCCAGCATTGGTTGGTTTATGCTTTTCCCCAACATTGGACTGAATTTTATCATTGTCCAGTAAAGGGGAATTTAGTCCATTACCAGTAACAACTTTAAATGTGGAAATGTAGACTTCACCTAGTATCTTCCCAATATTGTAATATGGGAACTGAACAGTTGAAAAAGTGAAGAAAAAAATTAAAGTTACAGCAATGAACTTTCCTGATTTTTTTTTTTTATTTTCACTTTCACTAAGAAGCATTTTTCAGGTGCCACAAAACCACAAAAGACATATATTGTGTGCCAGTTTATCACTTAGTAGAAATGTTTTCAGTTGATTGTGCTGCTTTGGCTATTTGTTACCTTAAAGTTCTGTCTAAGGAAGTAAGTAAATATTCCCTGCAAAAAGTCAGGAATCTTCTGTCAGAAAGCTCAGTAAAGCAAGATCTTCAATGTTCATATTGCTTAACATGCCAATATTTATGTCCTTAATCAACTTAAGGATTTTATTCCTGAGTGCTAGAGTAAGCTCTCTTTACGGTAGGATTTTTTTCCACTATGAAGTGTTTTGTATTGGGCCATTATTCATTGTTGTATTGTGCTCGCTTTAAATTTCTATGCCTTTATACTTTATATGCCACTTATACATATACTATATGCCACTTATACTAAGTGGATTGCTGTGTGATATGATGAGTGATAAATTGCCATTGGGGCAGTTTATTGATTTATATTCTGTGTATGATTGCCATATGATGCATTCTTATTAGATAATACTTTCTATAGATTTCCTGAACTCATTAATTAAAATGAGGACTGAGACAACATCACAATGCCTGCAGGTCAGTTTAAGGTTGAGGTGCTCTCTCTGCTTTGAGGCAGAGAGACATTCCAACTCTAACCATTCTATGATTCTATGATATATTTAAGAGGAGTGCAGATGCTCTGAAAAAGCAGAAGAGGGTCTGGATGCCCTTTCCTAGAAGACCTTCGTGGAAGTCTAACAAGTTTCTGTCCAAACAACATACAAGAAGAGATAGAGTAAGGTGGATAAGGAATAGTTCTCTTTGCAACCTCTTTCCTGAGACCAACAAACGAAGTTACTTCTGCTTCCAGCACTTCTATCTTCAGGCCTATATCCCTTCCCTTCCTGCAGAAAAGACTTGGTGCTGTGAAAAGTGAAAGAGGCAGCAGAAAGCAGGGCAGTAGCACAGAATTGTGAGAAGGTTGAGTCAGATGATTAGAAGTAAGAAAATTTGGCACCACATCCTAACAGAGATTGCTCAGGGTCTACAATTGTCAAAAGGGAGCTTTTGTTAAAAAAGACTGATTTTGCTGAATTTGTTACAGGTCAGTGGAGAAGCCAGTCTAAAGCATATTTAGGAATCCTGTCTATTTTTTTTCTGAAAAATTGCTTGTTGCCATAAAGTTGCAGATAAACTCATCTATACTAAATACACACTGTCCCAATTTCTGTTAAAGTATCTTTTTTAAGAGCATTTTTCAAAAGCTCCATGAGAAATTTAAAAACAATAAAATAAAAGAAGATTAGTAGTAGTCTAATAACCCACTAATTCTTGTAACTCAATGCTAGGAGGTGGCAGTTCACGGCTAACAAAGCTACCGTTGTCTAAGTCCTACTGGGCAAAGAATCAGAAAACATTTCCAGGCTAATTGGAAGTTACGTGAAGCATTCATTCCCACAACACATGTAGCATCCCATCAGAAATCAGTGACTAACAGAGCATTTATTAATAGAACCAGCCTCAAAGACCAAACAATGAGGCTGATTTGAGCACTGCAATTCTTGGGCCAAAGTCTATGCCCACTCCCACATACTAGCATGAAGCAACTATGTGATGATGAAGCAGATTATGGAAAGGGGGTGTGAAAGGACAGTGTGTGGCTTGTACACCGTAGGGAAAAGCGCTTTTCAGCAAATCACCACATGAAGTCAGAGGTGACCAGTGGATTTTCTGTTACAGTTAATGCTCCGTGATCCATGGGCACTTACTCAGATTGTGGATTAAGCCAACTGTGCATGCAGGGCTAACTAAAGTGCCTCACAATGTAAATGAATGGGAATATACTATGTCTCTGGGAGAGATGTTGTGCTCTCCCAGAATGTAGGTTTCTCTTGGTTTCATAGCTGCTATAGCAGGCCAGGGCAGATGAAAGCTGTTCTATGCAAAACTCTTGGGATCCTACTGCAGTGCCTTCCTGAAAGCCCATATTATTTATGTTTTCTCCACCATCCCGGTCATCCCAGCTCACTGAAAATCCCAAGTAATGGAGAGCTGTCAGCACTTGAAGAAACCTACACCTCATAGGAACACAAACAGATGTGTTGACTGGAGAGGATCTGCTGTCTTGCTCACTGCCTGTGTATCCTGGGCCTATGCAGGAGAGAGAAGTGCCTATAGCATAGCATCATGGATTCAGATAGAATGGAGTTAATTTTCTTGCTAGCAGTGGGTGTAGTGCCCTGTTTTGGATTTGGGATGAAAATAGTGTTGGTAAAGCACTGATGGTTTCAGTTGTTGCCAAGCAATCAAGGCCTTTTCTGTTCCACCTGCCAACAAATAGGTGCAGAGGAAGTTGGAAGGAGATGCAGGTAGGACAGCTAACTCCAACTGATTAAAGGGATATTCCATACCAATATGGCATCATGCTGGGTATATAAAACCGGGGAGAGAAGGAGGAAGAGAGGAACATTCAGAGTTACGGCATTTGTCTTTCCCAGTAACAGTTACTTGTGATGGAGCCCTGCTTTCCTGGGGATGGCCAAACACCTGCTTGCTGATAGGAAGCAGTGAATTAATTTCTTGTTTTGCTTTGCTTCCATGTGTGGCTTTTGCTTTACCTATTAAACTGTCTTTATCTCAACTGATGAGTTTTTTCCTCACTTTTTATTATTCTGATTCTTTCCCCATCTCACCAGGGATGAGCAAGTGAGTGGCTGAGTGGTTGTAGCTGCTGGCTGGGGTTAAACCACAACAGACAGCTAAACTGGCAACAACCTAAGCAGCCGAATGTTTCACTTTTAGGTTTCCCAGATACTCATCCTTCATAAAAATATTCATCCCCCTTTTTTAGATTGTACAGGTTGTAATATTCCTTTAACTTCCTTCCTCAGTTTCAGCTCAACTGTAGTAATTGTAGCTCAGGGCAGGAGGTCTGGCCACCACCTCCATTTAGGAGTTGTGTCAGTGGCTTCCTGAATTGCCAAAAGGGCCATCTGGTATACAACATTCCCCCTGCCCAAGCCAAGTGGTGCTGGCTTGCAGGGGATTGTGTGCTCCCTTTGCTGGTTGCTCATTGCTGGCTTGCTTGGTTCTCAGTACAGGTTAAGAGTAACCCAGCTGTTCTGTTATGGTTCTATCCTGCCCATAATCCCCCAGGCCTTTTCTGGGTAGCAGTACTAAAGGATGTAGTTTTAGAGTGTATTCCTACAGCAGACTGCTTGTACCTTGCGAGAATTTCTCTCTAAAGCTTAAAGTATATAACTGGGGTAAACATCGTGATTTATTATTCACTGTTGACTTTCAGCATAAAGATTTTTATGTTTGTTAGATGAAAAATCATAATTACAATCTGTGTTCAGCCAGATGATTTATGTACATTTATTTGAATTGCTGTGTTTTCTGTTCTTTTTGGTAGACTGTAAGGTATACCATTAGATAAAGAAATAGAGAAACTGGGTTATATTTGTTTTTTTTCTTCTTTTTCTTTTTTTTTTTTTTTTTCGCCAGCACTGCCTGACAATGTGGGCAACTTGGAAGTTCAATCATCTGCATAAAAGCCAAAATACAGCTGAAGACACTCTGCTACTCAGAATTAGGCCAATAATAGTTACTGCAATTATAGACCTTTTTCATTTTTTCTTTAGCAAATAAAGGATGATAGCATGCCTCCTGACATAAGGCTCATTTCAGCTCAGGGAAGAATCCTTCCCTGCTGATCTGAGATGGAAGACAGCTCAGTGCAGCACGGTTCACATGAGCACACATGATGGGGATTAATGAAATTGATTTCTGAGGAAATCCCACCGGTATTAAGAGCAGTTTCCTATCAGTTTAAATCAATCAGAATTCCTAGTGGTGTTTACTGTTTGTTAGTCTGAAAGAGAACCTTAGCCTTGCAAAAATACAGCTTCCCTAAAACACAATTAAGGCACAGCGAGGAACAGCAGAATGGGAACAGTGTTACAGTAGGCAATGGTGACTGATTAAGAGCAGAACTAAGCTAGAGAGAAGGAGCTTTTATTGGAAGGTGACTAGAGAGATGGAACCTTTTCTGATCATGAAATTTAGAATTTTTGGGGAGCAGCAGTTTGCAGTTTGGGTTCTGGGGTTACTACTGGTCTATGAAAAGTTAGAATATGACTATTAAAATGATAAAATAAAGATAAAAACATATTTTCTCAAGAAAACAAACAAAAAGTAAGAAAATGGAAGTAAAGTATGAACAATCAATAATTGAGACTAAATTTTATTCAATTAAATTAAAGTTACTTGGTCTCTAGACTTCTTTTAAAAGTCTGGTTCATCTTGGGATTTTGTTTTTTAATATTTTGAAGACTAAATGTCCCTTTAAATAAGTTTGAAACATGCTGCAATAGAGGCTAGTTTTATTTGGGAAACAGTAAGTTGCCTCAGCATTTTTTGTTTGTATAGTTTGATGGCTGTTTGATTCAACCACTGTGGGCCAGTGGCAATTTCTATATAGACTGATGGGTACACAGTCATCATTTTTAATAATACAAAATGTGTAAAGTTCAGAGGTCAAGGGAGAAATAGAATTTGAGTTCCAAAATGTGATCTTCAATGCAGTACACAGTGGAATTGGCCTTCAGAGTCTCTCTCAGGACTTTACAAGTGCCAAGTCTCAGTTAATCTGAATCTCTGTCATGTTTTCAGACTTCATTCCCAACAGTGAAGTACTCTACATATTTCACCTAAGGACCACATGGCTATTTACAATATCAGAAGGAACCTTAAAAGTCCTTGTGTTTGACAGAGTGATTAAAGTGTGTTCATTTCATTGGGGATGCATTACCAGTTCTTCAGAGGTTCACCTAGAACTTTTTGGAGGGAGAAGGAAGAGCAAAGGAGTATACTGGGGCATCTACATTCCTAAAACTCCTTCTGAACTTCAAAATCATAGATGTGAAATCCAATTTTGAGGTCTGTCCATGGGTGCATTTTGATCTGGAATAAGTAGGAATACCAAACCAACACTTCTTAAATTCATATACTGCCCTTTTTATTCTGCTGCATTCCCAAAGAAGGCTTGCATTTCTTATTTTATTTTTACATTTATTTTCAAATGTCTGGACATACGTTTATCTCTAGAAAATCTCATAACATAAAGCCTTCACTTTTCTGTCATTTACATCATGCAGCCCTCAATCAGCAATAAATGTCATTTTAAAATGAACCTTATCCATTCTTAATTTGTGTTTCAAGGACTGGATTCAATCATACAGTCTAGCCATCATCTCCTTTAATGAACACTGAAGGGAAAACTAACATACCTTTCTCTAACAGAAAAATTATTTATTAATTTTGTCATGTGATTTTTAAGTAAAATAGATTTTGAATTGTGAAAAAAAAAACAACCTAAGAGCATTTTTAAATGTGTAAGTATGATTCATTAGGTGTTCTGAAATTTTACACATTATAATTGAAGAGCACTTTTGAGACCTGAGATTATTCAAGCACTGTCTTGTTATTGATTGAAGCTTTAAGAAATATAGCCCAAAAAAGCCTTAGATTGCAACCCTGCTGTTTCCTGGAATCTTTTTGCTATCACAGTAGCAAACTGCTTCCAAATACCTAATTGCTCTTATAAACTAACCCAACCAACATTGCCCTGATCAGACTCATGGTAAAAACATTCCATTGTTATTGAGGAAGCTGTAAACTCAACTGTTTTTGCAAGATGTATTTTGTGAGTTGTTGGACCACCATCTTAATTATAAACGGGTGTCAGGGAGTTGGTTGCTATAGCAACAGTCTACTTAGCGCTTTTTTCAGAGCAAAACCCAACTTGCCTGTCTGTTTCAGGGAATGCAGAATGGATAAGAAAAGGACGTTGAGCTTGTATCTCTCCAAGAGCCACAATCCTCTATTTAAGGTACATCCTGCAGCATCCTCTATTTAAGGTACACAGAACAGAGAGCTTCTCCTTTTCTGCAATGTTTTTCCTGTCTCTGACAAGCCCCTTTTGATGTCTCTGTAAGATACAGCCTTCTTTTACTTCAGAAATGCAACTGTACCAGGGTTAATTAAGGCTAACACCCAAGTGAGCATTTCCTAAAAATGCAGCTGAATAGAGAGGGCTCAATCTCTCATGAAAAGCTGAAGCTGTGAAAATTTCTGATGCAGTGTTTTGTCTAGTGTTTCCTTCAGTAAATAAGGCTCCCTCTCTATCCTTACTGAAGTCAGAGGGAATTTGTTTTGCCATAGATTTCTCAGTAAACGTCTCCCTGGTTGTGTATCCCAGCCCAGAAGCCACCTTGACTTGATTTTTCTCCCCTCTCTGTCAGCTGCGAGATGGAAAACCGTAATAAAGGGGTTGGGGGCGGGAGTACAAAAGTCTTTAATCCTGCTTCATGTTAGGTTGTGATTCTCCCATCCCTGTGTCCTTTAGTCATCACCATCTGCACCTCTATTAATGTGACCAAAGCACAGAAGCCATGGCTCAGTTCTGTGGCTACTGTTGGGGTTAAACAGAGCTTGACTGGCTTTTGTGGGCATGGGAATGTGGGTGCTGTGCAAGCCTGTCTGCCCTCAAAGTGTGCTGAGCCCTCGATTTTCATTTTGTGCATAATCATTTACAATGTGCTGCAGGTTGGGATTCTGCAGACTCAGCACATAATTGCTTTACAGAATGAAATGGGGCGGAGGAGAGGAGTCTGGGATAGTGAAGGGCCAGTTCTAAATTATGACTTTGATGCCTTTGTGTGAAATCCCTTTCCCAGCTATTCCTCATGGCTTCAGACTCAGCCAGTGAGGTAGGGATGCAGGGATCTCATGTGTCTGGGGAGGAGGCTACCTCCCTGAAAAGAGGTTTCCAGGGTCTTGGGAGCAAGGAGAATTGTTTGGGAGGGGTAATGAGCTGTGAGGAGGTGTCAGCTTGGCAGGCTTGTGGGAAAAGGTTTTGCAATAGGTTTGGTCACCAAAAGGGAGCAGAAGGAATGTACAGCACATGAGAGGAAAGAGTTGAGCCTCCTTGGGGCAAGTTAGAGAGAAAGTTATCACGAAGGGAAAAACAGGTAGATTGGGAAAGTAAAATAACACAGAGAAGACTAGTAAAGAGGAGATGGGGCAAGATAATCTGCATTTTCCTACCTTGTTCTCTGTTGTGTAATGATAATCATTCAATCAGAAATAAGGACAAAGAGGACTTTCCTTGTTCTCAGTTCTCCAGTAAGCTTCCTTGTATGTTGACCTGCAGACTGACAGTTCCCCTTGGGTGGTAAAATCACCTCAAAGGAGAGGATAACTGATTGTGGGAAGAAAGAAATTTGTTGGCTGCAATATCAGTATCATTTGTGCAGTTGTCATCACTGGCTGCCACTCTCACGAAGTGCCACAAGATTTTTTTCAAGCTTTACCTGACTAGGCCTCTCACAGTGCATGGAGATTTAATGTTTTAGTCCATAGTAAAAATCTAACCTACAGAAGTTCTTTGCTTCTCTCTACTCTGAGTGGTATTGCTGTCCAAGAGCTGTGAACATCTTTCTCACCTTCAGATGTTGTAAATGAGATGCAGTCCCCATGATTTGAATGGCAAAAGAAACTCACCATGCCAGATGTATACAGCCTAGCCTTGAAGAACTGACAAGGAGACCATCCTTAAAAAAGAACACCCTTCCCTAAGACCTGATGGGGAACTGTGTTGGACATTTCATTAAAAGACTGCAAGTTCTCTATATTACTGTTCACGAGCACCAGCTCACGAGAGCAGTGCTTCATGCCTTTCACTTGGTCAATTTTTTTGTTCTTACTTTAGCTAGATTTAAAATGTTTTGCTTTGGTTGTTTGTGGGTTTTTTGAGAAAAATGCAGAAAATCTACTGGTGCTGATGATTTCTGTGCTTTCTGTCTCCTTGGACTATCAGTCTTTGTTTAGACAGAGACCCAAGACCTCAGGCCTCTGCTCTGAATATACAATTACAGCAGTGTCCATAATCTCCCAAGTGTTGCCAGGGACAGTGCCTGTTTTGGGGATAAATAAATGTCAGGAAATGAGGACATTAAAAAGAAATATTTTGGAAGTTTTACAAAGCAAAATGGATACATACAACACAATAGACATCGGATTTTAAGAGGTGCCTGAAAGATACACATTAAACAAACTAAGGGTTCATAAAACAACTTAGAAGGCTTTGAATTTCATATGCTTAAGTGAATTTGGAAAAGCGAGTGCTAAACCCAGACATCCAGAAGGAGCCACTGCCTAGCTGTGTGCCAGATGGGAGGTTGGCTATCTCAGGTTTCAAAATTCTCCATTTGCCCTGTTTTTGACACTTATTTTTCCAAGTGCCTACTGCAGCCCATTGGCAGAGGTAGGATGCATTGGTTTTTTGAGGACTCTGGTTCTGCTTCTCTCTGCATGTTCTAATGGGGGAGACAGAACTAGAGATTTTTCACTTGATGTCCAAAAAGCTGAAGTTACCAAGCTCTTTCTTCTACTCTTCTTCACTTGTTGGCCAGTGAGTATAAATGACAGCAGATTTGCACAGAGCCTTCTGAGGATCTGCTTTGCATTCAGTGTCTCCACGACTGTACTTCAGATGGGGCAAGATTCTTTGCTGTTTGAATGAAGAAGCCTGCTCTGTAACTGGATACTTTCACTTTCCCCTTCTTCCCACCCTTACACTTTCCTGGCCATAACAGCAGAACCGAAGTGAAGCAGGTTTTCTTCAGGATACTACCAACTGATTCATCCCTTCATTTAAACAAATGGGGTGATATTTGGTCCAATCCCATGCAGATAACTATCATGTCTACTTCCAAACTTCTGTAGCCCAAACTTGACTTGTATTTTTGCACTTAAGTGTCTGGCAAGACAAGTAAGCCTCTAAATAAGCAGTTAATTCGTTTCCATTCTGCCTTGATTTTTCCCCATTTCTCACACAAAGGCACTGTGTTCGTCTCATACGTCCTGCCCCTCAGCCCTTGCTGACATCCACAGACACTGTTTCCCTTTTCTTTTTTCCCCTCTGTCATGATCCTCCTGAACATCTCAAATTTAAGGCTGAAGGAGACCGACAGCCAACTTCTGCTCTCAGGGTTAAATCTGGGAATTGTTCCCCGGCTTCAAATTTATGCTGGTGCAATGAAGATGAGAATTTAGCTTTCTGTACTGTTGTCAACAGGGGAAAAATAGAGTCCGTATAAGGCTGTATCCATGGAAACCATCCTACTGCAGTAGCGGGTAAAGCAGCAAATCAATTTCTTCATTTTTAAAATGAAATGCATTTAACAACATTATAGTGCATCTGCCATTTAAGCAATCCTCTGTGCTGATAACTTCTTTAGCAGATAAGCTGGCAAGAACGTTTCTTCCTCATGACAGAATTCTGATTTTGGGTAGAGTAAGCTTTGACGGCAAAGTCCCGTGAAGACAGTGAGATGGAGCCAAGTCCAGAAGCAACAGTGTTTAATGAAGGAGAAAATTGTTTAATTTAGCATTTAGCCCAAGTATCTGGGCACATGATGACTAACATTCAAATGTACTAGCAGAGGCAGTGACCTGTCACCTCTGTCTCCCTGCTCTTTGTTTCTGAGGTAACGTGTGACAAACAGTAGGTTTGTACTTTGTGATGCATTTGTCTGAACAGGAGCGTGTGTGTGTGTTTGCATGTGTATGTGTGTGGCTGGTGGACTGTCAGATGAGATTTCAGTATCCGGGTCAGTGCCAGATGATCTGGGCAACTCATATTATAAAGGTGTATGTTTCAGAGCCAGGGGCATTTCCAGTGCAGAAAATGTGCTGGCTGTCTCTCCACTTTATTGTTTTCACATGTGAGACTCGAGAGAGGACCTCTTTGCTATGCCATGGAGGCAGCATGGAAATACGTGGATTTCTTACCTTAGGCTTTGAATGCGTTACCATACTCTTTCCCTGCTGCGTGCAGAAGGATTCTGCCTTTATTTTTTCACCTATTAAGGTATCTCTCTGGCCATTTTGAGAAATAATACCATAGTTTATCAGACAACTGTTTATATGCAGATGAGTCTCCGTTCTGCTATTCCGTTTTATCAAACCCAGGTACCACAGTCTGCCTACCCTATGGCTGGCAGACAGAGAAATACCTGTCTGGGAGAAATGCAACCTTGTTTAAGACAGAGGGAATGAAGTCAAACCGGGAGGGAATAAAAAGCATTACAGAAATTGCTTAGACTGTCAGTAGCCCATCAATTGGGGAGAATCAGATATGCATTCCTTTTTCACTTTGCAGTGCCTAGGCTACATTTTGTCTGCTTCTGAATCTCAGTTCCTTGATAATAGCAATCACATATGCAATACTGTCCTCTTTTATCTATAGCTGCCTTATCTATTATGGCAATCCCTCTTTGATTGACAGTTATCAAGTCATTGTGACCTGAGGGCAAGCTTATTGCAATGCACTCCTCTTAGTGCCGTCACTGACACAAATTCAAAACCTTCAACTGGTGCATAATGTGTCAGTTCAGCATTTGCATGAAGTCAGCACATACTGCTGGGAACAGACAGGATTTTTGTTGCTCTGCCATGTCTAAAAGTTAATGGAAGATGCAGTTCAAATCACATTAAAGTGGTAGAAATGGGTCAGTGGTCTGAAATACTGTTGTTTGCACATGGTGCTTTGTTCTACCTGTGTCCAGTTGCTGTAACATGCAGTGTAGTCTGTCTGTTTGGGCAGTTTCAGAGATTGTAATGGTCAGGAAAAGGCATTCCAACTCACTGCTCTAGGGTATTGTTCCCTCATTGGGAATAAAGAGTTTCCTGCTAGAAAATACCTGGTTGAAAAGCACAGGCTTCTGCAGCTTGGTTTGTATGCTCCATGAATATAGAAATCTAGGAATCCTCCGGATATTCAGGGGATGCACTGCATTTACTTCCTAAGTCCTAGCCTTTTGATACTGAAGAATGAAAATTATGCTTTTTATTGCTCTTCCTACTGGTAACTTCCACTTTCCACAAACCCTTCTATATCCCTTCTATATCCCCATATAAGGATGCCATTTACCACTGGGGTTACTTTACCATCAGGGTTCAAATTCCTGGTGAGCTCAGATATAAGGCATTTGCAAATGGTTCTTGAAAACACCAGGGAAGAGAGAAATGGAAAAGGAGCTGGGGCTGACACTTCTCATACCATTCTACATCAGAGTTGTGCATCTGTGTTCAGCAGGGTAGAGAAGCCCCAGAGACCAGGCATGGCTCAGGGGAGCCCTGCACACTAGTTGGAATGGAGAGAATGGGCTCACTTCTTACCATGGGTACTGGGACATGTACCAGCGGAGGGCCACGAAGATGCTCAGAGGGCTGGAACGCCTCTCCTGTGAAGACAGGATGAGAGAGTTGGGGTTGTTCAGCCTGGAGAAGAGAGGGCTCCAGGGAGACCTTATAACGGCTTTCCAGTACTTGAAAGGACCCTACAGGAGAGATGGGGAGGGACTCTTCATCAGGGAGTGTAATGACAGGACAAGGGGTAATGGTTTTAAATTGGAAGAGGGGAGATTTAGATTAGATATCAGGAAGAAATTCTTTACTGTGGNGGCTGGAACTCGATGATCTTTAAGGTCCCTTCTAACCCAAACCATTCTATGATTCTGTGTGGAGACAGGGCGACAAAACCTGGAGGTTTTAATGGCTTTGGATATCAGCTTTTCCTCTGCTCTGTGATAAATACCAAGAAGGCTGACCTTCTCCCTCCTGGGAGCTGCTTATGCAGCATTTGCTCCTGAGTGTGGCATTTTATAACAGGAAACCTTAGAGCATTCTTCTCTTGGGGAATGCACAGTCATGCTCAGAATAGGAGTGTTTCTGGATGATGTCTGTCTCCATGGATTCAGAGACGATACCTCTCTTACACTACCACCCCCATGATTAAGGCAAAGATCCTGAGTCACCACCAAAAAAAAAAAACACTCCCGCAAACCTGTAGGCCATCTGTTAATGTGGGCAGGCAAGAAGATACTGGGTAGGAAAGATACTTGGGTAGTCACATGATGGTGTTTATATCTGTCACCATAGCAATTTCTTTAAACGGTGTTAAATGACATTTTAATTATTGTCTAAATTCTTTTTCTTCAAGAAATTGTAACAAACAGCAAGCCTCTAGTGAAATAATTCCTTGAAATGAAACCATTCCTCAATGTCACGTTATGAATATGCAAATCCCATCTATATTTTAAAATGCTGTTCATTTTACTGCTAGAGAAACCTCTATCAAAAATCAGCAGACCCCTCAGAAAAAACTTGAATTGTCTTCTCTCTAGGACTCAGGTGGTAGCATATGAACTGTGTCACATTTCTGTCACTGCAGGTATCGGTGCCAACACACGGTGGCACACAGCAGCTGCCATTTGATACCATGGAGTAGAAAGCGCCCTGAGTCCAGTAACGTCTACTTGCAGAATGTCTCATACCATGTGAAGATACAGTCTCTTACCGCTTCTGACAGTCGCAGCAGCTATGACTCCCTTCTCCATTGCTACCAGAAAGCAAGTGACTCTTCAAAATTAGAATCCCTCTCTGTGCTCCCAGCCTGCGAAGGCAGGGCTATGCTTAGCAGTGCCCTGGAGTCTAATATTCACAACAAACTAAAAATATCAGGCCAGTGCAGACACTGATCTGCTGTTCTGGACCTAAAGCCGTGCCTAGCACTGGTTTCTTGCATACACTAGCTGTGTCCACAAACCTTTCCTTGCTTGTACTGAATTTTTAATTTCAGAAATAATCTAATAGAGGCAAGTAGTTCTGAGGACTATGGTGTGTCCTTCAATGGCAAGTCCTGCCCAGAAGTCTGGTGACACAAGAAGGTGGCTTGCTAGTCAGCTTTGTTTGCAGCATTTTTTGCCATAAAACCTAAATCTCTCCTTCCTTGAGAGGAAGACCTAGGTCGTTGATGAACAGGTTGTAATCAGAAAATGTGTTAGTAAAGGGTATTGAAGACTGGCAGTCTCTGGCCCTTAAATTCATCCAGACCTCTGAAAATACCCCTCCCTGCAATGGGAGACTTGTTATGGGGAAAAGTACTTTCAGAAATATTTAAATAGCAAAGCACGTGGCTGAATCTCCCTAGTCTTGGAAATGTGAAGGTGTTTTTGCATCCTACAGAGAGAAACCCTATTCTTTTTTTGTTTATGCTACTTGGAAAGCTTCAGAGATAACCAGAAAGCGGTCACACTGCTGTGAGCAGTAAGAGCCAGAGAACTATTGTGTTCCCTGGGTCCCTCCATCCAATAATTAGCTGTTCCTTAATTCTCTGTCCTGGCCCTTACTGCAGCCTCCTCTCCAGCTTCCACCACCTCCAAAGGCATCTTCTCGGAGTGCCAGGGCTGAGCAGGGTCCAGCCAAGCTGTCAGATTTGGCAGGGCGCACAATAGAGAATTTACACAAGTTTTATACTTCTGTGACTGATTCCTCTCTGCAGCTGGAGGAGAGAGGATTTCTCAGCCGGTGTGGAGTTAGAGCAGTCTGTACAGGTAGGATCAGCTCTGGCCTAAAGCCCTGTGTGACAGGCAAACCTGAAGCAGCACAATGGCTGTGTACTTGAACAGCTCTTTCTGTTTTACAACAGGGTATGTCAGAGATTGAATTTTGGATCTCCCTATACTATGTAAGTGTGGCTTAAGGATTTTCAAAAGCTTGAGGTGCAGCACAGACCCTATAATCCCTCTCTTGAGAAGCCTCCTTTAGCTCTTGCTCCGTCACAGCAGTGCTTGGCCAGAGACCAATTGCACCTGCTGGAGAGAGACTTCAGGCTTGCAGGAAAGAAGACCATGCTTCCAGAAAGCTTATCAGTAGCAG
>VZRU01005381.1:3993-78521 GCA_013398155.1 Pedionomus torquatus | reverse complement strand
GAAGATCACATATATATATATATATATGTTATAGTGTTATATAGTATATAGTGTGGGCTTTTCCTTGTGCTTGAGGGTGTACCATATATATGTAATGGCAGGACAAACTGTCTGCCCTGTAACTTAGGATTGCAGATCTCTGGCTTTCTTGTGTGACCCCCTGCATAGCAGCTCACACTCCAGGACCTCCAGTAGAGAGCTCTGTCTAATACCCAGTTATCACTCCAGAGGGGAAGCAAGGGCATAATTTTATGCTGTCATTAGGTAGCAAGAGGATTTCGTGATCTGGTAGTGAGGAATCTGAGCTGAATGCTGCCAGCAGTCCATGGCCAGGTAGCCATATCCACCACATTGTTCCAAGCATGGGAGATCCTGCAGTGCAAGTTCCCTCTTGAGGAGTTTCTAAAGATAAATTTACATATGAGCAACCCAGCCTTTGGTCTGGAGGGTGTGGAATGAGGAAGCTGAACAAGATGTTGACAACTCCAGGATGTGCAAGAACAGATGTCGACATCTCCAGGATGCTCAAGAATAGATGCTCCTAACCACAGGCAGGATCAGATGCTCCTAACCCCAGACCACGTTGTGACAGATAATCACCAACCAATCGCTGGTAGCTGCCGTATGCTTAATATCTAACTATGAACCAATTATATTAGGACACAAGGTGTGTGCTATAGAAAAAGGTCTATATAAACCCTGTATTGGAGCAATAAAGCGGCTCATGTTGATGACCCTTATTTAACCCCTCGCCTCATTTCCCTGCTTCAGCTGGTGTGAAAACTGCTGCACCTGGGTGGAAGACGGATGCTTCAATCTTTGCATGGGACTTGTAAGACTCAGTGAATGTGATACCTGCTGTACATAGTGCCTGGTTTGGGCAACTGTGTAATTTAACTTCTGATTACTCTTAACTACCATGCTGAAGTGAAGGTTAAGAACATTCAAACTGTAACAGTGAGAAAGCCTGAGTATATACCAGACTCCACTGCCCTAAGCAACCCTCTGTGAAAAGAGAACAGATGTTACTTATTTCCCATTTCATTTCAGACACCCCATAAGCGCTCACCTTCTCAATGCAGATGTGTTACTGGTGGCTCCTCCCTGTCCCTGCTGTGTCCGGGGTCACTGCCTCTGGGTGAGGGGACAGAGCGCTCCCTCCAGCCAGGCCCCTGCAGGGGGTCTCTGGGTAACCCCAGGGTCCTGGGCTGCAGGGCTTGGCCTCCTGAGCCCGCAACGAGTCAGGTAGAGACATGGTGGTGCTGCAGGAAGCTTGGGAAAAAGTAGCAGGTATGTCGGAGCAGACAGAGTTAAAGAGAGGTAAAAATGTTGGTCTACTAAGAGTTGTAGCAGGGGCAGAGTCACTTGGACTGAGATCAAATTTAAAGTCTTTTAAATAGGAGAGTGCTTGATTACTTAGCTGGGCGTATTCAACATTTATCTTGTTTCTAGTGACCTCATCTACAATTTTTGCTCTACTTTTCTGTTCGTCAGAGCAAATTTGCTCCCCATTTTGCTTCAAATGATACAGACCACTGGATTGGAAACTTGTCTCATAGTTGTATTGGTTTGTGCTAGGAATACTGGAGTATTCTGGGTTTGGGGCAACGCAGTTGCATTCATTTTGCAACAATAACTTGTTTTTGTACTGAGACATCTTACAAATAATACTGTTCATTTCATTCCCAATGCATTTGTCTTCCAGATGCTTGTTTTCATAGCTGATTTTTAGTGATGCCACTTGAGTTACACAGTGCTCTAAGAGCTGCACTATGTTAGCGCTGCTCTCTGTTGGTGTGGGGCTAATGTAGCTCTGGAAGTGTCTGAGAGTAAGAGGCTGCAGCGGTTTGTCACAGGAAATAGAGAGTGAGTGATACATTGGTTTATTTCTGTCCTCCGTCTCAAGGGGATCCAGAAGTGAGGTTGCAGCAGTCTTGTAGGAGTAACATGATTCTACCTCATGACTATCATCTAGCAAAGGGTTTTCAGAGCTCTGGGAGCCACTGTCTCTATTCAGCTTTTCTGGTAGTTGGTTTTTATCTCCAGATGTCTCACATCCTTCTGAAATCGTCGCCTTCTCATTCTCAGTTGAAGATGTCCGCAGATTGTCTCCATTAGCCTCTGACTGTGGGGCATAACTTGATGCGCTGATGGTTTCCACAGTCCCGGGCACTGTAGATGAATCTTTCTGGTGACTCCCTTCCCTTCCTTGGAAATCCAAATTAGATGTGTTAGGGCAGGAGTCCAGGCTGTGGTCTCTTTCAGCAACGTTTACTGAAGAGGCCTGAGTTGCATGTTTGCTTTCATCCAAAGACACACATAAGTTAAATGTATTTGATTCATCCTTGCTTGGTTTCTCCTGCTGAGCTTCTGTGATCACTTGCTGCTCTGGACTGGGGCTGGGTGGGATCAATGAATCATTAGACTTTTCTGGCTGTGACTGAGGACTCTGGAGAGAGTCAGGGGAGGAAACGAGTCCTGAGTGTTTTCGCAACCAGTTTATTATCCCCATGGTCAGTGAAAGTTCTGTATCACAGAGCTTTAACAAACATTCTTTGCCTTTCCATGTGCTGTGGAAAAAACTCTGGCTGATAATGTCTAGAGCTGGTTGGGAAGCCATATTCTCCTCAGCTCCAACATGAAAGCTGTAAATTGACAAAGGGATTTCAATGGCTTGTTCTGAAACGCTTTCAGATGTGCACAAGTCATCGTCTAGGACTGAGTTTATTTTGACTTCATTTGGGTCATAGAAGAGCTCATAAAGAGCATCTCCACTGTAGCTGTCCCTTGGAAATCTACCTGGGACCCCAGGGGTCTGAGATTCCTTCATTTCATCATCTTGCCCAGGAGAGAATGAATCATAGTAACCTTCATCACTTGTGGAAGTGGATTCCTGGTTGTCGCTTCTGGGCGTTCCTGTTTCTGTGGAGCTGTCTTTGGAATTGTCACCATCTTTATCAGGTGACACTTGGGTGTCTGTTACAGATGCAGCAGCCTGGCTTCTAGACTGTTCAGGACCAGGTACCTTCAGTAACTTCTTATCAAACAGAGCGCTTTGATGTAGCCTCACTGATTTGTTGATGTTGTCCCAAAACTTAGCAAATTCCACAGTCTCATTCTGGCCAGGAGAGGCCAGCTGCTCCACACCCCCTTGGAAAGAGCCCATGACAGGGCTGTCTTTGTGCTTGCTTCGTCTCAGCAGAACTTCTTTGCCGTTCTCCAGCTCCAGGTGAGCAGAGGTCTCATCAGCAAAGATTTCCCCACAGCCAGTGAGGGAGTCAAAGCTCTTCAGCGAGGCAACATCTTCACACAGGGTGTTGCAGCAGTCATAGGAAGAGTCAGACTGCAGTTCACTGTCTGAGCAGTCTTGTGACAAGCAGTCACCTGCAAATGGTTCTCCAGTTTTGAAAAGATACTTTGCAAGACGCCCAGAAAACTCACTCTTGCAGCCTGAAGAGGTCAGATTCTTGTCCTTCTCAACCAGGAACGTGAGGCTGTCTGGTTTATTTTTTTTAAGATGAAATATATTTCTGATCCCTTTCTTAGATCTCTTGAGGGAAATCCTCTTCCTGGGGATGGTTTTTGCAACAGCTGGTACAAAAGGCATCTGTGGCACAAAGTTCCTGTAATCAATCATCTGACTGCTGCAGGCAGACTGGCTGGGGCTGACCACACACTCTTTCTTACTGCTTGAGCTGGACAACCCTGAAAAGCTGATGCTATTGACAAGTCGCCCCTTAGCCTTTCCAGAAAAACCTTCCTCACAAGCCCTGCTGCTGGGGATGCACTGCTCTGTTTTGTCTGCCTCAGCAACACAGTCATGGGTTTTGCTCTTCCTTACAAGTTTGTAGGAGGACCCAGATGATTTATCCTGACTGTTGTCACTGGCTCCATTCCTTGCTGCTCTGGTAGAAAATCTGTAGTTCTTGTGTGTGGCCAAACATGCGAGCTGGACTTCAGCTACACTTGGGTTTCCCTCCAGAGCTGCCTTTTTGTCTTTCCCTGTATCGTCTTTATGGATGGGATATGTGTGCACTGATGGCACCTTTTCATGTTGCACACTGGATTTTATGAAGGTCTTTCCTCTCTTGAGCTCCATACTGCTCTCTCACATCTGTTTCTGTAAAGAAAACAGCAGAATGAAAGCGTTGTGAGGTTGGTGGCTGGCACTGGAGAACAAAGGGACAGAGAATAGCTATTATACGATTGGTTTTGTTTTGTCAGTAAAGTTTTCCATCATTAAGTCATGGCATTGCATGAAAAACAGGTCAAGTGAAGCTACAGATACATTGGCAATGGCTGGAAGATCCAGCAAGGAGTAGACAGTACATGTTATGGGTTGGTAGCTGAGCCTCAGAGAACAGTTTCTCTGTTAGAAATTAAGGGAGGTTAGATTTAGGATTATGACTGCAGGATGGCTTGTAACAAGAAAGAAGTCCTATTCCAAAAGAAGAAGAAGCATCAATGGAAAGCAATGCCTGAGGAACTTCAACATGTGAGTGTATGCATCGGGGAGGCAGCATTTCATAGATTTGAGGGTGGCAAAGAGCTCAAGGTGGGAAGTATCCCAAGAAAGTGGATCAAACATTTGACACACCATACTCACTTTATATTAAAATAATCCTTTCCTGTGGATAGAAAATCCATAAACATTTGTACTACCCTGGGAAGCATGCTGAAACTGAATTACTGTTTTTACTTCTTCCTGGGCATAATATACAATTTTCTGCACTATTGCTTTTATTGTAAAAAGGTTAAAAATGCCATATTGAAAGTCACTGTTAATTATGATAGAAGCATCGTTTCTTACTTACAAAGACCACATTGAATCTGCCTTGTGCATTGATTAGCTATTTCTAAAAATACTCTGTTATCTATATCAATGCCAATTTTGGTCTCTGTGTATAGTATTGAATCTGGTTTATGTTTTCATACATTTAATTAATAATTAATTATTTTAGCCATGATACTTTAAGTTTTCCAGCACTTATTTCATGGACACATCTGATCCTTTCCTGCCTTATATTTATTTAAATATTCTAAGTCAGTGGACTTACATGAAGGTAGGTCAGGGAAGAAGCAAGCACTTCCTAAAAGCTGTTAGAGAAACCAGATTTTTCCTGGATGGGAAACAGGAAAAAACCTTCAAGTCCTGTTCTGGAAAGAATGTGCTTGGGTCTTTTTGTTTTCTTGTTTTGAATTGTTTAGATGTAACAAAAAACACTTGGAGTTATTGAATTCTGCAACACAGACAAACAACGCTGCTATCTCTAGCACTCCTTGGCAAACCGTCTGTAACCACTCTAACAAAATGAAACATTACCAATCTCAGATAGGATCCGTGAATCCAGACTTCCACCCAGTACGAAGACAGCCAGAGATTTTGAATTCAACACCAATTTTTTGTTACATCTAAACAATTCAAAACAAGAAAACAAAAAGACCCAAGCACATTCTTTCCAGAACAGGACTTGAAGGTTTTTTCCTGTTTCCCATCCAGGAAAAATCTGGTTTCTCTAACAGCTCATCCAACGCCTTCGAACACTCTTAAAGTACAACTTAAAACAGTCTTTAGTTTACCTTAGAATCGTAGAATTGTCTAGAGTGGAAGGAACCTTTCATATCATCTAATTGAACCATCAACCTAACTGTCATTAAAAACCATCACTAAACCATGTCACTAAGCACTATGTCAACCCGTCTTTTAAATACTTCCAGGGATGGTGCCTCAGCCACTTCCCTGAGCAGCCCATTCCAAGACTTAATAAATCTTTCGATGTAAAAATTGTTCCTCATACCCAATCTGAACCTCCCCTGGTGCAACTTGAGGTTATTTCCTCCTGTCCTATCACCTGTGACTTGGGAGAAGAAACTGACGCCCCATGGCTGCACCCTCCTTTCAGGTGGTTGTACAGAGCGATATGGTCTCCACTCAGCCTCCTTTTCTCCAGGCTGAACAACCTCAGCTCTCTCAGCCTCTCCTCATAAGACTTATGCTCCAGACCCCTAACCAGCTTCATTGCACTTCTCTGGACCTGCTCCAGCCGCTCAATCTCTTTTTTTGTGGTAAGGAGCCGAAAACTGGACACAGCACTCAAGGTGAGGCCTCACCAGTGCTGAGTAGAGGCAGATGATTGACTCCTGAGTCCTACTCACCACACTGTTCCTGATAAAGGCCAGAATGCTGTTGGCCTTCTTGGCCACCTGGGCACACTGCTGGTTCACATTCAGTCCACAATCAACCAACACCCCCAGGTCCTTTTCCAACAGGCAGCTCCAGCCACTCTTCCCCAAGCCTGTAGCGCTGCATGGGGTTGTTGTGTCCCACATGCAGGACCCAGCACTTGACCTTGTTGAACCTCATCCCAGTGATCCAGGCTGTCCAGATCCCTCTGCAAAGCCTTTCTACCCTCCAGCAGATCAACACTCCTAGCCAACCTGGTGTCATCTGTACCTTGAACTGTTAACAGCTGCCTGTAGCCTCCAAAGGCTTTCCAGTTGCCAGGGCTTGGTGGGAACAGCAACACTGACCAACATTTACCTCGTAAGTTATGGGTCTGTCTGTCTGGGAGTTGCGTCACTTGCAGCACTTCTCCAGCAGGCGCATCAGTGACAGCCTGTTTCTCATAGAACAAGCATGCAACTAGCAATATTTACAACTAAATGTAGGTCAGTGACAAAAAGTAGAAGACATAAGGGTAAAGTGTGAATATTTGACATCAAGGGTATGGATGCTATGGAAAACATGGTGAGTGGTGATAGATGGACAGCTACCAGTATGATTGAGAAGCTGGCGCATTTATTTTCATTTGGGGTTGCATGTGAGTATTGCAAAACATTCTTAATGAAAGCCAGTAAACATTTACTATACTGTCAGGTATCTGGAGTTCACTGATGCTGCAGGAAACTTGTTTTGCATATTTAGAAATAGGTCACTGGGACGTGATTATACTCCTCTTCTGAAAAGCAAGGTGTGATTGAGAAGAAATTCAGTGTGCAGAACTCCAGCAGATTTGCGAAAATGATCAGAAGCAGCTGACACAAAACCATTTATTAATATCTCAAAAACAAAGTGTCAGACATCTCAGTCCTTTACAATTGTACAAGTTGGTACTGTGTCCCTGTGGGAAGTCTTGCTACTGAGAGGCTCCTTAGAGGTCTGTGACACGGCAAATGCTAGTGTTCTAACAGTGTTATGTAGGACTCTGCAGTCTACAGCTGTTTCTGCCCGTTCTGTGTATTGAACAAGAGTAATTTTTTGTAGGAAATTGCATACTTGGGAAGTTTTACTGTAGATGTATTAAAAAGGTTTTTAGAGGCAGATTTGTTTTATTGTCCAGTATGAAATTATTAAAGCTAAGAATTCAGGATGTCATTAGATAGTCTTTGGGATAAAGAAATCTTTTATCTGATTTGTATCTCCTTGGTAAGAAACACAATGGACTACTGGCTTGATGACAGGGTCTAGAAACTTCAAGGCTCGTTCTTCTGTCTTTTTTTTAATAGATTAGATGAACAGCTTTAACATGAATGGCCAAATGGCCTGAATAACATCTGTACTGAGACTACATGGAGTGTAATAATATAAGATGCACTGAGGGCAGCCTGTGCTACCTTTTGTTTCCTCTGATGAGGAAAAAAAAAAAAGTTGGGTGGTGTTGAGATTTTTGTTGGGTTTTTTGTGCTTTTTAAAAAGATTTACTGTGCATCTAATCAGCAATGTTGTATTCTAATTCTTCTAAGTCTCTATTTAATCCCGTATATTATTTTTCTCATTTTCCCCCAGGATTCATGCCAGATTAGTATCTAGTTCATTGTGTCATCCTGCTTATCCTGTTTTAACACTGGTACAGTTTCAGGAATCTTCCCAATTAAAAATGTTATTAAAAATGAACACCAAGAAAGGAAAGACCTCTTCAGTCAACCCTTTGAGGACTCTTATGGGCAGGCTACCAGGCTGTAGGTGCTTTAAAATACTTGTCTCAGATGCTGTTTTGTAAATTCCCATACTAAGAGCTCTTCTTCATCCTTATATGATGTTAATTATAAATGAGCTTCTTTCCAAATATGGAACAGAAATATTTATGCCACACCACTCTCTTTCTATATCTATTACTGATTTTAGCACTTTTGGTTGTAATGGACTATGCCATGATACCTTTTTTTAATTCTCTCCAGGGACAGTTATATCTCTAACCCCAGAAGTGAAGTACCAGTAAAGTTAGAAACAAAGTGCTCTAAGGGTAAGTTAACCTCCAGTGATGATGTAAAGCTAATCAAAATTCTATGAAAAAAATATTATAGGCATTTAAAAAATGGTGCATCTTCTCGGGGAATTCTTGACCCATGCACTCAGCTACACCATTGCCTGTCTCTGCTCTTTAATTATTCTCTTGGACTTAACATGCAGTAAACCTCTTCGTCCACAGGGATAAAAGGTATATGAGAGACTGATTTTCACCTTTGCAAAGGAAATATATTTTGCAATTAAAAATCATTGTAAAGAATAGAAACCTGTGGAAATAGCAGTCAGTTTACTAAGGCTAGGTTGTTCTGTTTTCAACAGGCTCTGGATGTTTTCTTTGTTATTGACCTTCTTTCTTAATATCTGTGAAATTGCTTATGGAACACATATTTAAATAAAGGACATCCTTAAATCTTACACTGGGCTACAGTTTAATTGTCATTTACAATAATCTTAGGTGCAGCAGTGCTGAGACTTCCCATCTACACTAAATAGTACTTCTATCTGTTTTGCTTATGCCAGCTACTCACTTTCAGGTTTTCATAAGTGTCTAAGAAGGCAATTAGATCAGGATTTTGGGAATATACTATCGTGGAAATAAAGTTTTTGTTTAAATTTTGGTAATATTTCTCATACAAGGCAGAGATACTTCATGCTCTAACATATACCCTCTGTGTCTGACGGCCTTTTCGTAAAACCAGAAGGTTTTACTGTGTCTGTGATGCATCTAAAAGCAAAGTAAAATTTTAGAATGGGAAGGGGAACACATTCTGGCGGGCTGAGGAGATGTGGTTTTAGGACAGTCAAAGCAATTGCTTGTAGTTCTGGGTTATGAGGACCTGAACGAGACTGAGTTAGGTAACTGTTCTGGTTAATAACAGCCATATACAGATGGCCTAAATTCTACCTAAGTCCAGGTCAACAGACAAGGAGGCCAAAGAGGGGTTCAGTGGAGCTGGGACTCCATTAAGAAGCAGGAGGAAGATGGGTGGAGGCAGGATTCAAACTGTATGAATATTGCCTCTGCAGTGTGGGTCAGAGAAGAGAGGGGTCACACCTGCCTCTGCCTGTGGCCCCCAAAGCTTTATGCCAGGCTGAGCTGTCAACAGTTTTCCTTCTCTGGAGGAATGGGAGAAGACTTGCTTTGGTTTCTGTGTTGGTGTCAAAGTTACTATATTACTCGTTACTAGCTTATCTCAAGTGGAAAGGTTTGTTTAGGTTACCTTCAAAGAAAAGGTAAAACAGATTGTGCTTTAATATGTCAATAGCTAAAATAGTAGTCCTCTTAGATGTAACTCTAGGAAGATCATCCTACTGGGAAAGTAGAAGTATCTGTTTCAGTGAGGTTGCATGGGTAGTAATAATAACATTACTAAGAGGAAATGTAGATGAACTCTCTAGCTTCAGCAAGTTAGGCTCAAAATTGCTTTTGTTTAAGAAAAAATATAATTAAGATTAATTTATTCTAAAATCTTATCAATTGTTGGGCTGGGACACTCTTACTTGCTTGTTTGATGTGTAATTTATATATAGTTGTCTCTCTTGGACATAGAAATAAGCAAAATTCAAAATATAGTAGTCGTTTTGCAGGGGAGATTGGAGTACTCTTTCTTCTTCTTTACCTTTAGATCATTCTTAAAATTGGCAGGTTGTGCTGGTAACTTGCTGTCTCTTGCTAAGCAGAATTCTGCATGCCTTTTGAAGTCTTAATTTCACCTTCCTCCAAGAATTTTCTTCTTATTAAATGAAAGACTTGATAAACATTGCATATTCTTTTTGTGGTTTGTTTTTCAGTTGGGGGCGGGGGGTGTTATTTATTTATTTAAAAAGAAGGGGAAAACCCTCTAATCCTCTATTTGGATTGCTTTTACGTTCTAGGATACAAGTATGGAGTGAGTCCAAAATCCCTTTTCCACAAGTGGCTTCATACCAAGATCCCAAGTATCAGTTACCTTTGAAAATGTTACCTCTGCTTTCTGAGCAAAAATAGTATCATAATTAAATTTTCTGAAAATATATATCTGGTTTCAGCATTTGGACATGTTATTGTGCTTAAAACAGATGCACTTTAAAATGAAATGTTTTTTTAAAATATTTCTAGAGAAATCGTATAATGGAAAGGGAAGAAGAATGAAGGGCTCCTGGAGGCTCTCCCTTCCTAGTTAAGCTCTGGCAGATTTTTTCTGGGCACCAGTTGGAAGTCCTAAAATGCAAAAACAAGCAAGCATGAGGTGGTGAGAGCCACAGCTACTTTTAAAGTCAGTGGACAATACTAATTTTTAATGCTTAGGATCTAATCAATTAGCAATGCATAAAGAACAGCTGGTGCTCCCAGTAAAACATTGGGGGGATGGGGTGGGGTGGTATTTTTGTAATAAGACTGTTTCTGGCCAAAAACCTTAACTCCATCTCAGAAGATAAAAGTTAATAATGGAAATAGTTACTAATAATCATGAACATATATTCCATCCTATTAATTTGATGTTTAATTACAAGCCAATAAAATGCATCTTTCCTAGAGGGTAACGCTATCTTGTCTGCAGTTATTGTAACACTGTTTCTAGTTAGCAAATAAACGTAACGGTTCTTATAATAAAAACCAAGGAGGATTTTAAAGCAGGGCTCATCTTCTCACTTAAACTGATTATCCTGCTAGTATCTCATCTCCATTAGAAAACAGAAAAGAACAGGGTGGTAAGGATGGAGGATGTAATCAGGGACAGTCATGATTCACGAAACAGAAGAATGTTTATTTTTAAAGACACCCGTGTGACACACAAACCTGCATTGAGATCATGCCTCTTGTTAGGAGTACTCCTCTCATCAGTGTTACTGGCTGTGTCTTATCATTCCCCATAATCATTTGTCTCTCTTGGGTAACCCGGAATGCCTAATTATTAGCATATACATTTAGGTCAGGCAATGGGTTTCTCATGAAGAACCAGCAAAAAGCACATTGGTGTGTTTTTCTTCAACCTTAATTCCAGTGAGGACACAAAGTAAAATCTTACACTCCCCAGCAGAGTAGTAGAAGGACGTGTAGTTAAATGCTTAATCTTATTAGCAATGTGCTATAGGGAAGCCTGAACCTTCCTTTGAGCCCTGCCAACTGTTCTGTGCAGCTCAAGATTTTTCATAGTAAAATTAACCACGTTTCTGCTCCCAGCATCTTGTCCTGCTGTGTGCCGACAGGCAGGATCCCTGGGGGAGCAGCAGCTCCCACTCCTCCCCCCAGCACTGCATGGGGCACCCACTGCTCCCCCGAGCCCTGTGTGGGGTGTGGGGCAGGGCGGAAGGAGGCTGAGACCATGACAAAAGGAGGCTCCTTCTCTGACAAAACCTTTGCTCCACTCACTCAGTTTTCTTCTGTATCTGAGGCTGACAGAAATTTAACTTGCTTGAAATGTTCCAATTACACCATGCAAAAGGGCAGCATAAACTCCTGTGCAGGGAGCTATCAAATCATCACTCTTTTGCTAGGAGAAGGCGGCTGAGCAGAAATTTCCACTGTCTACCTGAGAATGAAACAGGGCGTTTTTTTACTTGCCGTGACCAGCAGCCCATTGGTACCAGACTGCAAAGTGTTAATGCTGCCAGCTTTGATTGTTTTCAGTAATGTATTGCTTTAAAAGGAGATAGGATGTGCATTTATATAAATACAGGCACACACTTGTGAGATGTAAGAAAAAAGAAGTACAACCCAATGCTTCAAAAAATGAGCAGTCATCCCAAAATAATACTCTCTTATGGTCACTGTGAGTGTCAGAGCAAAGGAAATGCCATTGCACCACAGCAAACAATAAGGCAGATCTCAAAAATCCTACTCACCATGTTTTATCACTGAGCAGAAATCCTCTGTCTCCTAGCCTTGCTACTGAGGCTCGTCTTCATCCAGAGGCTCCTGTGATGCTTTTCAGATTCTGAGGGGCTGGACCACTGCTGCTCTCCAGTGTTACTCTCCTCCCCCTGTCTTTTCCTCCTCCTCCTTCCTTCATCCCCACCCCCTCATTCCTCCTGCTTGTAGCTTTTTTGTACCTTACATAGATTCTGGGCTTCCACACGTAGCTAGATTTAGGAAAGATGCTTATTTCAAGCCATCTGCTTGATGCCATGGAAATGCCTCCTTTGCTAAGGAATAAAAGCCCACGAGGTAGGCTCGGGAGTCCTGAGCCAGCATTTTGGTTCCTCTCTATATGACTGCTTATTAAATAGGGAGGAACACATCCAAATTAATTTCATTTTTCATATTTTTTATTTGTTTCTGACTAGGATTCAGGAAAAGCAGTCCTAATGTGTTCTTAGGTTAGTGAGATGCTGCACTGTGCAATGAATACAGGTTATTGGACTGTTCTGCCTTTTGTAGGGCTTTAGTTAATGCTGAAGTTAGAGGAGATTTCATCTGGGAATAAAGTGCCGTAAGGGGAGAGCGAATATTTCTGCTGCCCAAAGCTGGAGTGCCTGGTGTTAGCCTCATATTACCTTCGACAAACATGATTTATCAAATTATCCCTACAGTCAATCTAACTTCTGCTTCAGTATGCAGTAAAGTCAACATCTGACATTACATCATTCTTTGTTATATAGATGAATTTATTACCATCACAAACGCCAGAGCTTTAATTTCACAAAAGCATAAAGCCAGTATCCTTGCCTGAGCCCTCTCCCTGTGAAGGGCTTTCAACCTGATCGTATCTTGATTGTCCCTCCCCATAAACTCTCCTCCGAGTCCTTACATCAGTCTCTCAAATGCCCTTCCTTCTCCTTCTTCCTTGTTGAAACACCTCTGTTTCTGTTGGAGGCATGAGAGGAGCCTCTTGAAAGTGTATACCATGAAGCAGTGGCTTAATCCACTTCAGTAGGTCTCCTGCAAGCTGCAGTTTAGAGCTGTACTCTAGGATAATGCAATGGTTAGTGTACAGACTGGCAATATCTGTGGGCAGTTGACCCTTCTGGTGCAGATTTGCTCTAGGGTAGTGAACAGGCAGCTCTCAGGTGACGGAGGCAGAGCAAGTTCAGACAGGTCCAGTCTGTGCAAGGTTTTAGAAAATCTGCCATCTCTGAAGATGAGCGTTCCCTCACTGCTGGAGGAGGCTCATCAGTCAGAGAGCTGATTTCCTCTGTCCCCACACCACAACAGAAAGGGAAAGAAAGCTTTACACTGCTGTCTTCCTTTTCACAGTGTGTTTGAGCTAAACCTTGGAGATGGTGGAGGGAAGGAGCGTACACTTCAGTACTGAGCTGAAAAATCAGCCAGTTAACCTTGTAGGAAGCAGAACAAAGTGCTCCCACTCTGAGTGCCAGCCAGTACTCAGGTGTCCCCAGTGGTAGAGACCGGATAGTTAAATCTTGGAAAATACCTCAGGTTCAGTCCAGCCGGCAACAAGTAGAAAGCCCTTGTGACTTCACCAAAGGAAAAACTCTGGCAAGTAGATTAAGACCAATCATGAGAAAATTCATGAATTAGAATTAGATTTGCTGGGTTTTATTCTGCTTGAAATATTTGTATTAATATAGGAATAGGGGGAGGCCTTTCTTCTTGATGGGTATGTGAACCACTGAGTTTTCAGGTAGTAGATCCTTGCTCTGCAGTGATGTTGCTTTTGAGAGCATCCCCTTAGTGCATTCTGTTTTGGAAAGAGGGAGGTTTTAAAGCTTTGAAATCCTTCTTCACTCAGAATAACACCACAGCTTATCAGAAATGCTGATAGACATGAGAGTCAGTCAGAGGTCACGTCTGGTGCTGATCCAAGGCTGCTGGCTGGTGTTGGTATTGTTGGAGCAAACCTAGCGAAACTAGGGGTTTAGATTTTTTTATTCATGTACAGTTTCTGAACTGAGTTTCTGAACTCTGAAGTATAGGCATTAAAGGCAAAGGTACACCAGAAAAGATGTACCCAAATATGCCATGTGGAGAAGGAAATAGACAATAGAAAGCTCTTAAAATAGCATTTGAAGCTTATTTCATTTGAAGCTTATTTCAACTCTAGCTCAGTAAGACAAGCCATACTCAAAGATTTAGAGAAGAGAATTTGGCCAGAGAGGAGCTCTTAGCTCTAGTAGTGTTTCAGGTAGTTCCCATACCTGCTGTATCTAGGAGAGTCTGTTGCTGCTCCTCAGGAACTAGGAAAGCTCTCATATAGATGTTACTATTTCTAACAAATGGTATCTGTTGTCCATTTGCTGGAGAAGTTAGAGGAGGTCACTCTAGACTTGGATGAGATATCCAAATATGTTCATGATAACTTGCAGTTCCCTGAACTATCCTTTTCTTCTATCACTTCATTTGAGGCTATTTCACTGTGTCTGATGATCACCTTAGTTCAAAAGGTTGGTTCTTGGAGAATCTAATCATCCTCTCTTATTAATTTTGATTAATTCAATCTGTCCAGTATTGTTTTGGGCACCAGTGGGCATAAAAGGGAAGGGAAATCAGAAAACTGTAGATGAGGGGCACATGGGACAGCTGCCATCTGTTTAGCAGAAGCACACAGCTTTTGGCATGGCGGGTAAGAAGAGGGCTCTTGGGAGAAAAAGGACTAAGGAATGTACAGTCACTGGCATGGTAAGAGTAGAGCAACAGGGATCCTTCCTGTCCAAGGAGGAAGACTAGGGAAAGGAGGAGGAAAATCCACAAGAGCGGTGGTACGGAAACACAGGGAGGAATTTTTTTAGATGGAGCAGGCCCAGCCTGACAGAACTTGGAAGCCTGAATCTCCCCAGTGTGGGTAGCAAATTTTGCATCAAGGGATTAAAGCAATTAGCATGAGCAACTCACACAAAGCTAACTATATTCTATTTTAATTTTCAGTCATGGGAAAATGTTGCAGATTCTTTAACCCTAAGACTCAGAACAAAACCGTTTGCTGAGGTAGCTGTATTTGTTTCCAAGGAATTACTTACACAATGAATTTGACCCAGGCTATTTCCTGCCAGTGAACTAATGAAGAGTCTAACATCCTCAATCCAGTTGAGCTTTCTGCTAACATCAGCTTAAACTTAATTATTCATGGATTCCTATCAGTATTTCTTGAGCTTGCATGTTGTAGAGAATTGGTAATGGGATATGGAGCTTTTTCTCTCCATATTGCCAGAGCAGAAGACTGCCCTAGATTGAGGGGAACAATCTTTGCTACTTCTGACTGCTTCCCAGGTAGGGCTTACATTAAGATAATTGCTGTTCTCTTCTCAGTTACTTGGTGAGCTAGTGTCTGCTGCAAAATTTAGGATTGTGAATTGCTGTTAATAACACCAGGATTTAGCAAAGGAAATAGAAGGCTCCTTATCCACAGATTTCTTTCAGTGTATTCCACCTCAACATTTCCTGCCTGTCTTCCCTGTGAGGCATTGTTGTTGCCATATTTGCTGCCAAGGGGATGAGGTGGAGCAGGTAGGGTTGCCAGAGCCCCTTACAATGTTGGTATTAAGAAGCGTGGCTGTCCAGCCTGCCAGCCAGCCCTTGGAGTGCCAGTGATGATGGCCTTGAGGGCAGGAGGGTGTGCTTCCAGGATGGGACTGACCATGTCCTCAGTGTTGCTGTTCTGGGGACTATGGATGACTGACTGTGAATTGCTTGTTCCCTCTAAAGAGAATGAAAAGGGAATTTGAAAAGAAAATGGTGAGGACATTTCTCCAACTGCTCATGGTAGAATAGCAGCTTTAAGCAAAAAGCTCTCAGGTAATAAATGCTTACCTATAAAATCTACATGGGAAAAATGAGCTGCATGAAATGCTATGAGGAACTGTGCCAGGAAAATTGTTTCACCAAATCGTGAAGAACTCCAAGGCTCTATAGACCAGAGACAACACCTGGGCAGTACATGACACCCCATGGACCTGACTACAGAAATGTTTAAATACAAGGCACATTTTTAGAATTTTTTCCATTCCAGACGTGCCTGTGTGTCATAGACATCTGTCCAGATGAGGCAAGAATACCTCCAGTCTATTGAACCGTTACTGTCATTAACAGAAACTCCCTGTCTCAAAGGCAGAATAATCATTCAGCATAAAGCATGTGGAATGGCAAAATGCACTGTTCCACAGACATCCCAGTACAACCTATAAGCAAAATTTTCTCCGCATCTGCTGAGGAAGATGCTATTCTGATGACCTGAGGAGGGTTGTAGGAAATTTTTAATGACTTGGTTTCCCTGCTTAATTTTACATTGCTCTCTGCCTGAATACATACAATTAAGCACTCTAAAGACTTTGTTAAAGGCTTAGACAGGAAACTGAAAAATGAGATATAGGTGCAAGTAGCCATAGATAAACAGCTTCAAATAACAGAGACAGACCATCAGTGAGGGAGAAACTATTTCAGGGGCTCTAACAAGATAGTCTTTCAAATGCTAAAGCTGGCATCAAAAGAGGGACTAAAACCAAAAAGATCTAGATAAGAGAGAAGCGAGTAATTAGACAAAGTGGGGGTGAGTGCAGTAGCACAGCAGGCACAGACAGGGGCATCCTGAGCTGTGAGAGGGACAGCACACTGCTCCCTCTTCTGCCTTTCACTGTTTGTACACTTTTATGTAGGATCTCAATGAAAAATTAAATGGTGTGTTGCACAGAGATGCTGGCTCAGTCACATTGCAGAAGATATACTTGTCACAGATCTTGCAGAGGAGTGAGTCCTCATGGGTGGTATGGGGGTCATGAGCCAAATCACAAATCCTGTTCTGAGGGAAGAAACCTCTTGGCTGAGTGTGTAGTTGGTAGGACCTCAAGGAAAAAGAACACTACGGCCAGTTTGCTAACTGTGACAAGTAGCTCCTGTAAAAATCCCTCTTGTCTACCAATTGGTATTTAAATACAAAGAAAAGAACATCTGAAGATGGATGATGATAAATGAAGCCTTTGAAATCACCAGCAGTACAGGTGGTAACAATGCAGTTAGAAATATTTATGGTTGATTTATTTGGTGGAACATATGTTTTGGAATCAATGTGCTGGATTTAGATTGTTAGTGGCAATGTCACAGCCAGATTTCATTTGAAAGTGGTGATTTGTACATCTCAGAAGAGAATAAAATACACACTTTTAAATGCAGTTTGCTAGGAGACCTAGAGATCATGTTTGGCAGTGTTTGTTTCTCTTGTTCTCTTGCCTCCCGTGTGCTAGGTGGCAGTGGCTAACTCCAGAAGCTTGCTGCCTGCTGCTGCCCTAACTGCCATCCCAGCTGGAAGGTGAAACCTCCCACCGTGTTCCTTGAAGTCATGAAATAACGTTTGTGGTAGGAGTATGGCATTACAAGCAAGGCTTCTATGGTAGTGAAATACGACCGTTAATATATTTCTGCAGTTACAGTAAATAAAGCAGTAAAACTGGAAGAACTCAGCTTCTGGCAAAGTGCTCCATTAATGTATCATGAATGTTGACAATGCCAAGGTCATAATTTGGTTTACAGCTTAATTACCAGCAGGTTTTAAAATATGGTATTTTATGGGTCTTCTAGCTGGCAGGCTATTTAGAAAGGGGTGATTTGTTAAGAACTATTCTTTGGGCTTTATCCTTTCATGGCTTTGGCTGTTACCATAGTTCAGCAATGAAACAATCTGTCCCACCTGTTTGATTTTTCACAGAGGAGTTACTAAGGTTTCTAAGCCAGCTGATATGCCTAGGCAGTACTCAAGCATATTAAACTGTTAAATATTCTCTTATGACTGCGCAGTAGCCATTTCCCAGCCAGTAGCTGGGTGCCAGTGTAAGCCAGGGTGGTGTGGTGGCTGGAAGCAAGGAACAGGGTGTTAGAGGACAGAAAACTGGGGGCCAAGCTCAGCTGGGGCTGTGCAAGTGGCACTGTGTTGTGGGAGGGTGGATGCTCTACTCTCTGTTGCTGTGTGGTGAGGCAGGGAGTGAGCTTGGGAAATCACGGAATCATAGAATGTTTAGAGTTGGAAGGGTTAAAGATCATCGAGGTCCAACCCCCTTGCCAAGGGCAGGGACACCTCCCACTAGACCAGGTTGCTTAAAGCCCCATCCAGACTGGCCTTGAACACTTCCAGGGATGGGGCATCTACAGCTTCCCTGGGCAACCTGTTCCAGTGTCTCACCACCCTCACAGTAAAGAATTTCTTCCTAATTGCTCTAATATCTAATCTAAATCTCCCCTCTTCCAATTTAAAACCATTACCCCTTGTCCTGTCTTGACAGTTCCTGACAGAGTCCCTCTCCAGCTCTCCTGTAGGCTCCCTTCAGATACTGGAAGGTTCCTATAAGATCTCCCCAGAGCCTTCTCTTCTCCAGGCTGAATAGTACAAGCTCTCTCAGCCTGTCTTCGTAGGAGAGGTGGTCCAGCCCTCTGATCTTCATGGCCCTCCGCTGGACCTGTTCCAACATGTCCATGTCCTTTCTGTGTTGAGGGCTCCACAGCTGGACACAGTACTCAATCAATAGAAATAGGCCCCTTTCATTCAGGAAAAGATATTCAGAAATTATTCGTGAGCTTTAATACAGAGATGGCAATATCTTGCTCTGCAAATGCACTACTACAACCCATACTTCCAAAAAGAACTAGTGTTTTTTTTTTAATACACCTGTTTCTAGGCATTTGGTTTGAAACACCTTACAGCGAGTCTAACTCCTCTTGAAAATCAGACACCTTAAGGTGCTTCAAAGCCCTTTATGTGTTGGGATTTTACTGGGGGGGCGAGGGGGGAAAGGCAGCGGGAGACTGATGAGTTCGCAGAGCTGGAGTGGAAAGTGCGTGAAAGAGTATATGAAGTGGGAGGTGTTGCTGACTGCATGGTCATAGCTCCATAGTCAGTAATTTGGAACCTGACAGTGTTTCAAAGAGACTGGCCCATTCAGAGCTAAAAAGTTTCGTTTCTGTCCAAAACGAACAGAAGCCAGCCACAAAATGAATTAACTTCTTCCTCAGCTCATTAAATGAGTTGTCCCATCAAGAATGAAGTCTGGATTCACATTGTGTTGTCACGGAAATGGTATGAGAATGACAGAGGGATGGGTACCTTGATTTCCTCATTTTTTGCTTTGGCCTGAAGTTTTCTGTACAAAGAATGTTGCCCCATCTTCTCACACTGTGTAGGGCAGGGGATCTGTGCTGGACACCCTGCAAATCAGTCACAGGAGTGCCAGTACTGCTGGTTAGAGCTGGAGGAGGCAGATTTCTCACCTTTGGCTTTGCCTGTTACAGATGTTTTCCCTAATGCCAGCATGGGTCAAACCCAGGTTAGTCTGCTCCAGACTGGGAAGCATTGCTCCGGTAATTAGTAATTACCTAAAATAACAAGGTGCTGCAATACCTATGTAGTGGAAGAACCCAGGTAATATGCAGAAAAACATGAGTCAGGGAGGAAGCTAGCTCTTAGCTGCTGTGGTCTTCTTCCCACAAGCGCTACTGCCTGTAGGGGTGAGGGAGAAGGGGGCAGGCCAGGTGGGCAGGAACCCTCTCCTTTCCCAGCAGCAGGTGAGTGTGTGTGCCCAGGGCCCCCTGATCAAGGCCCCTAGATTCTCCCCTAATAACATTAATTTCTTTGTCCCCTGAAGATCTTTCTTCAACACCTAAACAGGTATTTTAAGTTGTGATTTTTTTGCCTGCTCTATTTGCCTGCTCTCAATTTGAAGTTGTAGATTTTTTGATGCATGCTGCTGTTTCCACCCGAAATGTCTGATGTAGTTCTGCTTATTAAGGTGCCAACTTCTCACATCCCTTCAGCATTCAAGGCTGTGGGATGAGCAGATCAGCAATGTGTGGTTTATGGCAGAGTTCTCGTCTTTGGCTGTTCATAGGGGCACAAAAGCCTTCCATGGAGATGATACGCCTTGCCAGAAAAAGCACTTTCTGTGAGAAGAGGGAGACATTTGCACCCCAGCAACCGACTATTGTCTGTGCCCGGGCACCCCCGTTAGAGCTGTGGGTAAGATGCTGGTGGCAGCCCAGCTATGTGGTGACACAGCCGAGGACAGGAGGCACGGGAAGGGGAGCCCAGCTGCTGCCTCTACAGCTGGGGCCTCCATGGGGCATGGGAGCTGCCTGGGGCCGGTGCTGCAGGAAGAGGCCAGGGACCAGCTTGGGGGTCTCTTTTGGCTTCTTGATGGTTCATGGATGGTGCATACACAGTGCACTCTTGTCATAAAAGAAGAGAAGGAAAGCGGAGTCAGAAGGAGCCAGGAATAGTAGCTCTTGTTCAATAAGCATTTGAAATATTTCTAGACATAAAAGTTGTCAAGGAAAATATGAGGATGTATTGTTCCCTTTAATTCTTTGTGTCTTTTCCTTTTGCTGGTTGAATTATGTATAGTTTGTATTAATGTATTAAGTATTGTGCTTATAAGAGCGATGCTGGTTGGATAGGGAACAGGCAAAACTACACTCTCAAACATGGTATATTTTTGTTTAATATTACTGTGTTCTGATTTGCTTCGTGATACTTCATGATACAGAATAAATAAATAGCCAAAGTCATCTTTCATGGAATGAAAGTTGCACACTCTTAAAGCATTTTTAACAGGAAAATTTATAAAAATATTTTAACTTATTTTAGCTTAATTTGCAGATCAGCGAGATTTATGAAATCTTGTTGTTTGTACCTGCCTAGTTGTCCCTGCCTTTGAATAACTTCTGCACCTATTAGCCAGGTTTATCCTAACTGAAGACTGTGAGAGAGAGGTCTCAGAAAATATTGCCTTTTTTGTAAAGATTTCATGAAACTAGGTGACAAGCTAGCAGAGATGGCCACATCAGTACCTCCACTGGGTAAAAAAAGGCTGGAAAAGAAACTCTGCTTTTATTAGAAATTAAATAAGCAGCAGTGCAAGTAGGTTAACATCTTAGATACCAAATGCAGTTAATCAACAACAGATTACAGGTCCCAAAAAAGCAGGCGTTGTTACAGTGCTTCAACTATTTACTTTACATGTTAAAAAAAAAAGAGAGAGAGAGAGAAAAGGCCTCTGTTAAGCAGCAACTGTTTATAAGCTTTAGTGCAGCAGTAAATAAAAGATGAGAAGATGATTAAAAAAAATTAACTCTCTAAATAAAAGATGAGAAGATGATTAAAAAAAATTAACTCTGGAAGATTTTTCCATGCTTTCAGGAATCCTTGTTGTTTTCCAGATTCACATTGGGATTTATAGATAACCCTACAACTGCTGTAAAACCCACTTCTCACCTTCCTCACTGCACAGATGGGTAGCTGGGTGAATTAGGCTGAATGTCTCTGAAGTGACTCCAGTATTTTCTGGGTTATCACAGTCATTTGACCAGACTATTTTGCTCAGAACACTCGATATTCCTGTGAAAAAAAGTACTGAGAATCAGCCAGCACAGCTATCTGATTAACTCAGTCAAATACCAGAGATACAGAGTTACATATATACTAATATCTTTCTGTACCATCACAGTATGCTGCTGCCTGACAGTGTCATGGAGCCTTTTTTGCACTTGTATTAATGAGAACAAAAGTTGAAACTGGGGGGTTGGGGTTTTGGGGGTTTTCTGTGTTGTTTGTTTTTGGTTTTTTTTGTTTTTTTTTTTGTTTTTTTTTAATGAAAGCTTCCTGAAGTCATTACTCAAAGAAAAATCATTTTAGGAAAGGCACACTGTTGCAAAGGACCTGCAGCGAGGCAGGCTTGATTTCTTGTTCCAAAGGCTCTCCTGCAGATGCTGTAGTGTCTCAACAGGGAAGCCTTCCGTCTGAAAAGAAAACCTTGTAAAATGCATTTCTGAGATTATAACAAGCAAAGATGCCTTTGTTCAGAGTGTTGTAAAATGCTACCTATATTTAGGCTGTTGTTGCAAACAAAGAGACTTTCCACTAGATGGCCCTCCACAACAAACATTGAATACGTTTCCCTGTAAACATGGCAACAACTTCTTGGCTTTGAATTTCACTTTAAGCTTTGTCAACAAACTTTCTATCCCATGATTCACTTAGGCCAAGCTCAAGTCTTCTCCAGTCCTGAAGCTGGGAAGCCCTATTTCTGCAACCCAATGCCTACATTAAAATACCTTGTCTTTTTTAACTGTCAAACCGTCCTCGGCATATGTATGCTTAAAATCCTGTTTTCTCATATATGGGAACTATATAAGTGGCTGTTAATTGTTCTTTTTATCCACGAGAAACAAATTGAGATCTGGGATTGCTAGGTTCATATTCATGAACCAAAGAGGAAGCACCGGTATTACAGCCTTGTCATTTGTCTTGTTGTGCCTGTTCTGCTTAAAATGTTTACATCTGGCAGGGTTTCCTAAGGGAGAAAAAACCCCACAGAACTAAACTTTCAGATGATGTAAATTGGCATTATTAATATTTAAAGATTCAACCTTTAATCAAGCTCAGCTTTGGCTTTGGTTGCGGAATTTTGAGAGATCCGTTCTGATTTTTCTGGCTATGACAAGCCAACTGAGGCTATTTTGGGAGGTCTCTTCCTTGGAGTGTGGCAGAGAATACTTCCTTGTGTTTGTTCCTCCAGGTCACTACTGCTTGTCCAAATGACACCTTCCTGTGTTCAGTTCATTTTGCCGATGCTGCCCAGTGTTAAATTGCAGGATGCTTGACACAAGTCTCATCTTCCTGCCAGGAGCACCATGTAGGTAAACTCCTTTCACACACAGCTCTTTCCAGTGCTAGTTATTCCCAGAGGATAAATCACACACCATTAGTGGTATCCAACTGCTCCAGAGCTTTATAAGTGAACCTCACAGTGGATGTGTGTCAGACTATGCCTAATTCTGCAGGTGTGAAGGTGCTTGCAAAGGGAGTTTCACCAAGAGGCTGACCAGCAGTTAATGTGAAACAGGCCCCTGATACTAATTGGATGCACAAATGGCAACTTGCAGCACCAGCAGGAGCCACACAACAATTTAAGAGTTGGAAATGGGCCTGGGGAAGAGGCAGAGACTAAGGGTAAGGTGTTGCTGAGACTGGGTGTATTTTAGTTTGGGGATAAAATTTATGGGTTGAAGGCTGTGATGAAATGATGGGATAGACTTTTGTGTCATGCCTCAGTACAGCACATACAGCCCAGTGCAGAGCTGGAAGCTATTGCTGTCCTTGCAGTTGCTGCTGCTAATAATGGTATCCTAGCTAAACAGGTTTGGAAATGTCTGTACTGAAATGAAAGCAAAAGTCTTCCTTCTCATTTTGTAAAGTGACCAACAGACCTGGATTTTAAGATGCTCCAAAATGTGAAAAAGGCTCAGGACAAATTGAAGTTGCTTGGCAGGAAAAGGGAAAACAATGGTGCGTACTAAAACAATGGGGTACTAAACTGGTGCTGGTAATAAGTACATTAATACTGTCACTAATAAGATATATGTATTGGGTATTCATCAAGCAATGCACAGAGGAGCTAAAAAGTTGACATTAAGTGATCATGACCATCAAAAACAAAATAAGAAAGCATACTTTAAAATGTGCTTTTATGAGTAGGCAAGAACTAGTGCATTCACTGGGAAGGAAATGCAGCAGTTTAACAAGAATGTGACTGAATATTGCTGTGGGTCCTGGTGAGTGCTCTTTGTTTCACTGGGCTGCCTTCAAGGGGCTGGAATCAGTTTTCCTTGCTGAGAAGGGTGGTGTTGCTAAATGGTATTATGATAACATAATGAGAAATCAGAGCAGCTAAGTCTTCACAAGGCATCCGGCTAGAGTTAATTAAAATAGAGAAGTCATGCCATGGTGCCAAGGGAAATAGTAAAAGCACAGATGGGGAGATTTGATTGCTTACTGAGGATTAGTGTGGTTGGTGCAGAGGCCTTAAAAGGACAAAGGGACAATCTGGACAACCTCAAGGCTGGGACCAGAAGCTGAGAACAGATGTGGACAGGTGGATTGCGGATAAAACAATTTTAAGGGTCACTACTAGTGTGAATTTGTGAAGAAACAGGCAAGCTTTAGGACTAACCCAACTTCTGTGTAATTACAGCAATTGAGTCTGGGGGAAAAGGCTGCTTGTATGCAGTCACGGTTTGTCATAATAAATGTAATTATGTTCATACTGCAGTATGGCCAAACCCAGGCCAGATCTGCTTAACAAAAGGTTATTGTGAGCCAACTGTTCCCAGTCCAAGTCAGGCTGGCCCATACTTCTTAATATCACATGGCAGATGTGGTTCAAAGTCCACATCAACACACCAAGTGAGTCTGGGGGGTGCCAGGCACAACTCTGCTGGGGTCTGATAGCAAGGACCTGGCTGCTCTGGCCTGGAGGGAGGGAAAAATGCATGTAGCATGGGATGATTTTTTGGGTGGCTTACAGCAGCTGTAATCTGCTAATGTTTAGTTCCCACAAAAGATCATAGTATAGAAATATAAATACATAAAATGGAGGTGTCTTCCACTCTCTGTTTGGCCGAAGTGCCAAGAGGCCACTGAATTAGCCATAATCTCTCCTCCTCTACACATCCTCTCACATCGGATTAATTTCTGTATGGATATTGAGGCACGGTATAGACCTACTGCATTTGTTGCTTTCTTCATGAAGCTTGCATGGAGACACAGGCAGCCTGGGCTGATCAGCTCCTAGGACAGGATTGTACAGAGTGGCTCGTCCTTCCATCTCCACCCCTCACACAAAAACCCCTTCACTCAACCAAGTAAAAGCTCAGGGCAGGCGTGATATTTCCCTGAGAAAATGAGCTATCTGGAGGCAGAAGAAGGAAATTCCAGAGCAGATAAAACTGGAGAAGAATTTCCATATTAGGAGGGTCCTTAGGAAAATAAATAAGGTGCATGAGTGTAGGAACATGTTTCTTCCTACTCTTCAGCAGACTAGATGCTACCTAACTTCTCATTGGCTCTCTGTCCCATTAGCAATCTTATGTCTAAATGAAGAATACAGCTGCTTGTTCCTAAGGCTACTATACTAACTGAAAACAAACACAGTAAATTACTTAGTAGTTCAGAGCTGCTTTTGTTGGGCTTCTTGCTGGAAATTGTTCTTGGTTATGCACAATTTTTAGAGAAGCTGGTCATTTATAGCATGTTAAAAACAGAAAGGACAGTATGAAGGGAGCTGACCCAGCTCCGGTTCATTTATAAAAAACAAATACCTTTTAATAACTCTGTATGCCTGCAGACACCTGTGAGGCTCCAAGGACCCTATCTTGAGTCTGACAGAGTTAACCTGATGCAAGCTGTTCCCCTATAGGTTGAAAGGCTTTGCTTGGTGGGGGGAAAGTCCCCAAGCTGGTGTTTATCAATGGCTAATCATGGGACAGACCTCTCTCTATTTTGGGAATAGGAGGGGTGGGCCTGGGATTCTTGCTGGTAAACACTTGGGGCATAGCCTCCAGGGCCCTTAGCTTCCTCTGTCCTTTACATGCCATTTCTTTCACTTCGTGGCTGAGGTTGCTGCTTCTGTAATGTTTTTAGCAGAGTGTCAAGGTGAGACAATTGCAGTGACCCCAAATTTAGACCCCATGGAGGGCAGCTCCTATGTCAGCCCAAGCAGACAGCAGCAGTTCAAGAACATTTGGTTTATGTGAAGAGCCTGTACTACTGGTGGTGCAGATTTGAGGCTGTGGGAGCAGAGGGGCTTCCCCCTTATGCTGACTTCTCCGACAGCAGAAACAGCCTAAGATACGTTTGGTTTGACTAAAAGTGGGGCTCAGTGATGCATATCAGAAACTGCCTCAGAGAGGGTGTTTGACAGGAGCTGAAGTGGTTCACAAATGGACGGTGTAGGAGACTTTCAGGACAGACAGCTGGGGATGAAAAGTGACATTGTGTGTCTCATTTTCACTGTCACTTCGATCTCTAAAAGCAGGCAGGAGAGAGAGATAAGTGAAGAGACAGTCTCAGCTCAGAAATTGATGTGAAAGAAATTGGCATGATACTTGGCAGGGAATGAAGAGGCACAAGTGGCAGGGTTGAGGTGGTGTCCCAGAGGACAGCACACATAATTCCACAGCTGCTGTGCTAGAGCTGTAGCTGGCACAGATGTAACAGGGCCGATTTGAATACAGCTTGGGCAAGATCCAAAACCAAGAGAATATTGTGGGCTTCCCGATATCCTTCCCAATATTCCCAAACACTTCCCAAGCCAAGTGTTTGAACACAGAGGGAGTCGTGGGTTGGATAGTATTGAGGTGACCACCAGAACATTTGATGGAGGTAGCACTTACAGGGATGGGAGGTGCACCAGGGTGTGTGCCCCTGAACTGCCTCAGATCATTGCTGAGGGACTACAGTGAGAGACTGGTGTAGTTCTGATCTGCTTCAACACACAGCTTGTTAAAATGGCTCATTAAAATGTGTTGCTAATTCATTTAAGTTTTCTTCCTGTATGTGTTGTCTTGCAGCTTTTGTGATCTATAGCAGTTTTGTGCATCTATACATTCCTCTTAGCTGCTATCCACTGGGCTGGGCTGACAGTGAAATGTTTTCTTTGGAGCAAGAAAGTTCTGCTTCATGGGAGGAAAAAGCATCACAATTAAAAGGACCTAGGAATTACTCAGAAAAATCAAAGAATCGTAGAATCATAGGTTTGGGTTGGAAGGGACCTAGTTCCAATCCCCTTGCCGTGGGCAGGGACACCTCCCACTAGACCAGGTTGCTTAAAGCCCCATCCAGACTGGCCTTGAACACCTCCAGGGATGGGACATCTACAGATTCTCTGGGCATCCTGTGCCAGTACCTCATCACCCTCGCAGTAAATAATGTCTTCCTAATATCTAATCTAAATCTGCCCTCTTTCAGTTTAAAATCACTACTCCTCGTCCTATCACTACACTCCCTGATAAAGAGTCCCTCTGTAAAATGCCTAGAATGGGTTAGAAAAAATTGTTTGTTTTCTAGTTGTCCCCAGTACCTACAAATACAATGAACTCTTTACAGGACAGGCCTTTTCCTATGGATAGGTGAGTCATATCTGAGGTACCCGGAGGCAGCTTGGAGCTGGCTACCATGCCAGTAGGTAGCAATGCTTAGGAAAGCATAGAGAGGCTGAAAAGGGAGTGTGAACCAAGACTCAGGAGATGAAATTATAATTTCTGGTTCTGCCACTGCTTTCTTTTTTTTTCTTTTTTTTTTTTTTTTTCCTCTGTGTGTGTCAATTTGCTGGAATTGACAGCCTCAGTTCTTCATCAGATACCATTGTACCTTTGTTCACAGAGCCTTTGATGGCTCTAGGAGCTGCTGAGGATGACAAGGAAAAGAGAGGACCTATCTTCTCTGGAGCTCCTCATGCACATCCTTTAATGAACTGGTGAAGAAAGAAGCAAATAATTAAACCAGAAATAAAATTGACTGTGTTTGGTGAACACCTCAACTTGCTAACTGCCTTTAGCAATGTTCTCACCATGCCTCAGTCTCTCCCTGTGGTGAGGTGTAACTCTGCCAGGCAGTTGGGTGAGAAGTTCTGGGCCTATAAAGGGGTGATGTGCCCTCTACCTCGTGCCTGTGGGGGTCACCAGGAGAGTCAGACTGATGTGGACTCACATAACCCAAACCCTGGTAGTCTTGTCCAAAAAAAAAAACCCCGTCTCTTTTCCTTAGAAGTTTGGAGCATTTGTGTTCCTGCTCCTTCCCAAACGTTTCTTTTCTGCCATGAGGCCTGAGTCTCCCATGCGAGAGCATGAGGTATTGCTATGGAAATGAGTGGGCACAGTACAAAGCCACTGTTACCACGACAAGGCAGAGCGAGGCCTCGTGTGGAGAAAATCTAATTTTTGAGCACCTGTGCTGGCTAAGTAACAAAGGAGCTGCTGGGAAGGGACAACAGAGCTTGTGAATGGCACTGTGTATGCGACCCACGGCATATCCCCCGTCTGGCTAATAAGACATTGTGACTCTTATTCAGCACATGCTGGCAGTTAATCTCTTTGCCATATGGCAGCTGTGCCTGCTTCTTCAGTGTGAGATAAGGTCAGCATCTCCCTGCGGGCAGAGGTATTTTGGAGAATCAGTGTTGCTTTAGCGTCTTTGCTGCCCAGGAGCAACTGTTGTTCCTAGGTACAGTGCTGGGAGCTGGGAAGGAGTATTTTAACTTTGGCAGTGGGGCTCCTTCCTGCCCAGGATGGTGCTGTGCCTTGTGCTATTCCGTGCCATGTACAGATTGTATCCATTCATTCACAGTCTGTCATCTAAACACATGAATACAAGAGGCAACATGTGTTTTCTTTCACGCTGTTTTTTTCCCCTCCCTTTTCTCTTCTTCTTCTGCATTTCTAGCGTGTTTCTTTGCATCTTGATTCCTATATTTTCTTTGCCTCCCCCATTTGTACAGTGCAGGCGAACACTTCCCAGCTGTCAGGGAGGCACTGTGACAGTGTACAGCTGGGGCTGGGGTCCTTCTATCTGCTGCATCACCATTAAAGCCCCTATCTGTCTACCTGTATATGCCAACTTGTCTCTTATACCCTTTTTCCTTCCATCTCCCTTCTGGTATTTCATTTTATCTTGCATTTTACACTCTCCAGCCATCTGTCTCCCTTCTCATCAAATTATCCTTCAAGGAAATATCATGCTAAACCTCTCCTGTGCTGCCTGGCTTTTTACATGAGACAAAACATATTAGGGCAGGGGCATAGCCAGACAAATCCTGCTTTTGCCTGCCTGCGGCAGTCCTTCCTAGGCAATGTTGGAGATCATTACTGGTGAGACAGGACAGAGACAAAATTTTCAGTGCCAGCCACAAGCAGAAAGACAGACACCCTGAGATGGAAAGATGTCCTTAGGAGGCTGGTGGATGTATATAGCACTCCCATTTGAGAAGCTTTGTCTCAGGTGAAAGAGCTTTCTGCCTGACTTAAATGAGGAGTCACGAATTCAGTCATGTATTTCTAGTTCTACTTATGCCTCTGTGTGATATTGAATGTGGGTTTAATCTCTTCTGATAGTTGCTAAACACTCAGATAAGAGTGATATGGTATTGTTCTTTACCTAAAACCTCAGATTTCTGCAGATAACTCCTGGTAGCACCAATCTTGTATAGCGCACCAATGTGGTATAGTGCATGAAATTCTTTTAGGAAGGGTCCTCACAAATCAAATTACTTTAGGAAAGAAGGCTGATATTTTAAAAGCAGACCTTATTTAGTAGATGGTTTCTTCTGTTTCACAAATGCATTGTTTTGAAAAGTAGGTGGGCAGGAGAGATCAATAAATGTAAGAAATGGTCTAGAATGGCTTCTCTTAGTGTACTGTGAACCAGTCCATAAATGACCATGTAAACTAGCAGTTATTTTCTATAAATCCCTGGTTATATCTGCAGCTTGTCACATGAAAACATGTTAGTGAATGCATCATGTAAGTCCTTTCAGCATGAAAGAAGCAGTGTGACACAGGTGGAAAATCTGTCTTGCTTTGCTTCCCAGGCTCAGGAAATGAAAATGGTTGAGTTCTGCCAGCTGCAGCTTGCAGCAGCTTGGGCCAAGCAGTGACCTGCAGAAAAGTAGGTGATGTCTGGGACTTAAAGGCACTTCTTTCTTTTCCTCAGTTGTGTCTTTTTTTTTCCTCAGTTGCCCACAAGGGGGGCATTCCTGGAAGGAAACTGAAGAAACTTCAATAGCAGATTAAGACTCCTGAGGCTCCAAGGCTCTGTTACTAAACATGGCCTGAAATATCCCCACAAAGCAACATTCTAGCGAAAATGTTGATTCATTGGACCCAACTGTCTCATCCAAAACACCTCTGTTCAAAGAGCTGTGGTGGACTCTGAAGCAGCCTTTCTACACTGCTCTCCCTGGGCTCCTGGTCAGGCAGATCAGTCTCTGGGGCAGACCCAAAGTATGGTATCATTTTCTAGGCTAGAACTTGGTAAGTAATGCTGGAACAGGCAGCCATGTCAAAGACTCCATGCTAAGACTGACATGACTACTGAGATAGTGACATTATGGCACCCAGAGAACTTCAGAGGTGAATGGGAGCATGCAGTTTAGTCACACAATAACCCAATCCTAATACAATCTCCTGGAATGAAAGGCTGGGGAAATTTTAGCATTGTTCTGGTTGGCTTCCCTTTCTTGTATGGTGCTTCCCTGTCTTGGCAGCAGTGTGCTTGTTGAATCCGTTAGACTAAACTCATTGTGAAACAGGAAGCTTCCCTATGTGTGTACAGAGCTAAGTCCTTACCAACTACTGTAAAACAGTAATATTTCTGACTTTTTGTGTTCAAGTTGACAATACCTGTTTATAGTCAGTAGCAGAACATGGATTTACAATGTTCAGTATGGTTGAATGCATGCTGTCTTAGATCTCCCAAACTAAACAGATAAAATAACTAACCTTTCAGCGGGATGTTTATTGAAGCAGAAATGAGTAAAGTAATTAACGGTGTGTGATTCAGTTTGAAAATCAATACAGATTGTATTGAGCCAGAAGAGGGGCTGCTAATACTGTAGGTCTGAATCAGCAAGATACATAAAAAGTGCATCCACTTAACATAAATTTGCCATGGAGCATTTAACAAAATCAATAACTAGAGCATTAAGACCAGGTTTACAGGAAATTGCAGGAGAATCATTCAGGTTGGCACCACAAAATATTGAACACTGAGACACAATGGCAAGGAACTATCTAAGTTCAGTATCTTCAGGAGTGGTCTTCAGAGCTGCCAGCCCCTTGTAAATGGTCTGGATGTGGAAATACTTCATAAGTGCAAGAAAATGAAAGGAGACAGCAACCAGATACTTTCCAGAGCCACCTATTCTGGATGTCTATCAGTGTGCCAAGACACTAATCTTTTAATGTTTTAAGTCTAGCAGGACTGCAGAGTTATAAGCCCCCATGGAAATCTGAGGGGAGTGGCGTCAGCTAGACTTGCCCAGGTCTGATGGAGTTGAATCTGTCTTCTGGTCATTTGCTGTTTTCTATTTTTGTAAAACTAAAGCCCACCTGCGTTCCTAAGACCTTTACAGTAGCACAGTTAAAGCTGAACAAGCTCACGCCATAGGGCTTACTCTGCCGTCCACAGGCTGTAGCAGATGAACAGTTGAGCACAGGCTAAGAAAGGCTGAGAACTTGTGATGTCTCCTGGTTTCTGTGGTTCTCTTTGCATGTCAGCTAAATAAGAGTTATGAGCTACTTTGCATTTGTCATGAAAACCTCAACTGAAAACGAACCTGCAGTGAATCACAACTACTGCACAGTAGTTCGCAAGTTCATACCTTTGCTTGCCTTTTCCACATTATTTCCCTTACGTTATTTGCATTTACACTTCCATGGCTGTAGAACTGGATTTTTAAAAGCTGGTTGAATGGAAGATTGCTAGAGTTACCACTTTTGCTTTGTACTTTTCAGTAGTGAGGGAGTCAGCGTTTGTTACCCTCCTAGATGTGACTGGGTCTTCTAGCTCATGAGAACTAGCTCTTTTATCCAAGAGGAAGGAGTAGCTCTGCTATATACTGATGTTGTTTTCAGGCATCAGGAGAAAAATAGACTGAAGAAATAAGAATTATTTGTTAGTTGAACCGCTATATAGAAATAACAAGCCCTTGAGATATATATTTGCAGAACTACAGTGCTGTACAATGTCGCTCTGTGAAACACTTGGCTGCATTAGGCACTCCTGTAAATGCCAGAAGATCGTTGTGTATTGTATTTGCATTTATTTTCCTGTCATCCAAAAGTGTGCAGCTGAAATGACAATGCACTCTTTTGTTTGCTCACATTTAATCCTAACCAGCTGGTGGAAAATACAGCTGTGATTTTATATGGAAATGAGAGAATCTGCCTTTTAATCAGACACCCTTGAAATGCCATGACCTGGGAGGTAGGAAACACTTCCACAATTAACAGAGGTCTGAAATTATGATTGCAGGTGATTTGCACGCACTTGAGTTTTCATTGCTTCCCTTCTATTTTGCAGTAATAATATAACTCAACAGTTTGGGTGTTTGAGTGCTACCATCTTCTTATGGTATTAATGGCATTGTGACTTACTGATAGATAGTGGGGCATGATTGTGAAGCCAATGTATAATTGCATCACTATTGTTCACACACTTTTCAGTGGATGCAGGATTGAGCAAGCAAAAATGGTCACCTTCTGTTTTGCCTACCCAGACACCAGAGCAGCTGAAATGCTGTGCTTAAAATTATCATTGGATTGTCCTGCTATCCCTTTGTTCCATATGGGGTAACCTGTCAAACTGTCGTAAGATACAGTTCCATGGATGCCAGCTATCGGTGTGTAAGGAAATGAAATGTGCACGAGATTTCATGACTGATGCTGAGTTTCATAAGCTGTCTGCTTTGTTACTTGGCATGTTCTGAGACAGCATGTCCATGGCACAGCACAACTTTCTGCCAGGTGAGACTATGCACTGTCTCCCACAGATGAAATCATGCTGAATTGCTATATGCTGGTAGCACTGGGGAAATCATGGAATCACAGAATTGTCTGAGTTGGAAGGGACCTCTAGAGCTCTAGAGCTGCAGGAGATGGAGACTGTGAAATTAAATAGTGCTACTCTGCCCTCTTTGTATCACACAAGATGATAAGCAACTGTATCAACACTGTCTTTTTCATTAAAAATACAGCATTATTAGCCAGTGTTGAGCCTGTTTAAAAGAAATCAGCTTTTCTTTCGATCAGACCATGTCTGGAAGAATTGGAAGAGTTCCATCTCCACAGTCCAGATCCTTCACAATTCTCTCATTGCACCCCCAGCTCTGATGCTGAGGTCTGACAGAAAAAACAGTGCAGCACAGCAGCGTGCTGGCCAACAAGCTAAGATTTTGTCTCCATGTGGACACTGGAAATGCCAAGTCTGCTGTAGGGTATGCTGGTACATTATAGCATATGTCACTCATCCCAGACAATTCACATATTGACTCTAAGTCTACAATAAATGAGAATTCAATATTTGTATATCATGCATTAAAAAAGGCAGGGGAAGGCTTATAATCTATAAATAACATGATTTGATTCACTGAAGCAAAAATGTCATCTATAAATAAGATCATTTCATTCACTACAGCCATTGCAATGTCATTTTACAACAGGATTGAGAGCTGTTTTTATTGATCAACTCAATGATGTCATTGCAAACAAATTAGTATAAAACGTCACCAATCACGTTTATGACTCCTGCATCAGTACATGTGAAATGTTGTTCTGTATCATCACATATTTGTTTAATCAAGCTAATATTTCATCTGCCTCAGAGTGATAACGTGGCAAGAACAAACTCAAATTACTGACAATGATCAACCTATTCATTTCTGATCAAAGAGTTAGCTGACAGATTTAGACTTTCTTAAAGCACACAAAGATTCATTCTCTTTACTAAACATTAGATTTTGTAGAAAGAAAAGAAAATTTCCACTTTAGGCAAAAACATTTTTTGGCACCACAAAACTGACTTCCAAGTTTCAACTTTCTGTCTTTGAGAAGAGCTGGTAGAATTTTGCTACAGAAATCACTTTGCTTCCACTGGCTTTTTGCATCTTCTGCTTGATTTGCCTTTCTAAGGATTCAGCATAGAAGATCTTGCACTCTCCAAGTCAAACAATCATCCCAAAATCCTAAGGAAATGGACTTCTCCAACTGTGCTGTAGTAAAGAGAGCAAATGCAAGTGCACACCGCCTCAGGGAGATGGAGTTCAACAGCTCTTCAAATTTGGATGATGCTTCTTTGTACTATTTGCTGGAGGAATGGACTCTCAACCCACAAGGCACAAGCATGAAGATGTTTTTAATCCCTCCAGTTGTCTCCCTTGTGGCAGGTGTCCTTATCATTCCTACCATTCTATTTGTGATCTTCTCTAGGTTTAGCATCCGTCAGGAAACAAGGTACATGCTGCTGGGAAATGCTCTGCTTGCTGATCTGATTTACCTCTTGTTCTATACCTTGTCCGCTGCTCTCAATGCAGCACGTGTGCATCTCCCAAAGGAAGCTTGTGTCCTCCTGTTATTTCTGCTGGCGGTGGCTTACTGTGGAGGACTGTTCACAGCTGCTGCGATAGTCTTGGACACATACATAGCTATTTTGTTTCCTTTGCGCTACATTGCTATTATGCCACCTTCACGAGCAAAAAAAATTATCGTATTACTATGGATGTATTCTGGGGCTTTCCCCGGAATTTTCTTCTTGGTACTATCAAGTGCTCACAGCTTCGTGCCCTGTGTCCTGGAAATGTGCTCAGTTCCAGTAATACTAATACTGACTCTGAATGGGACTGATGCTGTGAAACTCTGTTTCTGGCTTTCTACCACCGTTATCATTCTCTTCCTGTCTCTAATATTTTGTTGCTATGTTATTCTGTATTTTAAAACCAAACAATCAGGTATATGGGAGAGCATCTGCTCCAGAGCCAGTGTAACATTCTTGATGCACAACACTGTGTTATTTTTTTACTTTTTTCCGCTCTTGGCCCTTTTTATAGAATCATTCTTCTGCATTAACATTGTTGTTAGATTGCAGACAGGAATCTGGGTCTCCCTGACAGTCTGCAATGTCCTGATGATTCTGCCTAAGGTTTTGTTTCCTTTTCTGTATGGACTTCGATACAGAGAGATCTCAGCATCTCTCAAATCCATTGTCAGAAGGAAGCATCTCCATCTGGTGTCACCGGCTCCATCACCATCCTGAGCCAATGCAGAGCACAGCCACAGCAGAGGAGTTGTCCTTACCTTGATGGCACACAAGCCTGATGGAAATCACTCGGCTCCTGTAGAAGAAGTGATCAGCCCATGGCAGAGAAGGCATGGGTTGATTTCTCTGTCTCCTTGGTGCTAGAAGGCCACAGATCACATGACAGCTGGGAATACAGCGAATGCTACCCTGGACAAAGGTCTGTGCTTTGTTCTGATGTGGGAGGGTAGTATCTTGTAGAGGAGATACTGGATCAAGATCGTTTTTCACCGAGCTGTGGCAGATGTCTTTCTGGAAAATAGAAAATTAAAAAATAAATGACTCAAGGCAAAAGGGGTAACCACGGGTCTCTTGGCAGCATCAACTACAGCAGAGAGGACCCTTAATCAAATGTGCTCTGAACAGAACAGTTATTTCGTTCATTCAGAGTGTATTCTCTCAAGGCTGGTAGCCAATGTCTTGTTCTTTAAAACGTACACTGGAAGGTGCTTCTGGAAACTGCTGTACTCAGTGAAATACCATGTTTCATCTTGTGCAGTGTGCTAGCATATTAGCTGCCTTGCGGATTCTGTCTCAGTCTGAAAACCACTGAATTTTTATAAAATCTCAGTATGATGGAAAGTCACCTTTGATCAGTGTCCATTGGGCAGCCCAGCACATCTCACTGTCAGGGAGTAACAGACATAGGCTGCTCCGTGCCAGAAAATGAGCCAGGAGCAGTAGGGTGCAGTGCCTCCCTGCAGGGTGCAGTCCTGCTCTGCTCATGGCCAGGTGAAGGTGGCCACAAGGAGCCTGGGTCAGCCCCAAGTCCCGATTCCCTGCTGGGTCCGCACTGATGTGACCAAGCCAACGCTCTGCGGTTGGGGGCAGCAGGGTGAGAGCAGTGCGGCACAAGGCTGGGCACAAGTCTACACATAGCATGGTCATGTGTGACCCAGGGTGAGGGACTAAGTGTGAACACTGCTCCTGAGTCCCGGCTGATAGATCTTCTCCTGCAGCCTCATCCCAGGTTATGGCTGTCAAACCAGGACACCATATCAGAGCTAATGTTGGGCAACTGCCACCAAAACACTTAGAAAGGTCAGGAGAAGAGGCTACAGAGCCTGTTGATGTATTCAGGGGCAAGAAAGATGATATTTTATAAGAGCCTTTTAGTTTTTCCAGATCGGCCATGTACAGATAGAAGACGAATGAAATGTTTTTCTAATCTTTAAAGAAACAGAAATTTCATTAAGTCTAAATGTCAACAGGGGAAATTTAAATTGCAGTGCCATTCCTTGAACTGAGGAAATGGATTTTGTATTTCTGAAGAGAATATTTTTAGAATGGGTTACTTTAAAAATACAAAAATATTGGGCTTTTAAAAAAAGGCATTAGAAAATGGCCCTTGATTTCACTCTCTGCAATATTTTACTTGTGTGCAAACCATCTTCACCTTCTGTTTGCTTAAAGCAATACACAGAAAGTGCTGAATGTGGCTTTTGGGTATTATTTCACACTCATCTGAAGAATTCCACTAAGTGTGAGCCAGGAGGAGATGGGTGTCTGGTTGCATGAGATGGTTTTTTTTTGCAATGAAGCCTGCTTGAGAAGTTCCTGCTTATCTCTTTCTCTCCTTGTTCCCAAACTGCCTGCTACTCTCCTCACATTGCAGTGTCTGCTCTCTCCAGTTTGCTGATATAACTGCTTCTGGGGTTGCAGGTTAAAAATACCCCTCCAGGGAGAAGCGGTGTTGTTTTCATTTTAACCAAGATTATCCTAGAGATCTGTTATATAGCATGTTCTGCAAACAGCTATGTCAGCACAATTGGGGGGTAACAAATTCCTGTTCAGAGACAGGAACAAACAGGGACATCTTAGAGGCTTTGCTGCTAAGGGACAGTTCTTGTGTAAGAGCATCTTTAAGCTAATGTTGCAGGTGCATACACTGTATTACTGTGTATTTGCTTTAACCATGGTTCTGTGCTTTTTGACCCAAAAGAATATTAAATTCTTGAGTCATGGCTTTGTTTCTCAGAAAAAAAAAAAAAAAACCCACCATGTTTCTTCTCAATAAAAAAATTAGGACCTAAAAGTTGCTTTTTACTGGCTGCTTTCATTTTTCTCCAAGATGAATGCACCATAGACATTCACCACACAAGCTGTGTTTGTATAAAGAATTTCTTTTCAGCCTATAAAAGACTTTAGAGGGGTTTTCCATAACATGAGGAAGAATGGGGCAAGTGTCCATATACTAGATTAGGTGCTTTCTGCTAACTCCCTTTAGCAGATCAGTACGATCAAGGATGGAAGAGGTTCCAGTAACTCCCCAGACTACTCATATCCTGGGACAAATCTTTATTCCAATGCCCCATGGCAAAGATGCTGATAAATAACAGGTTGTCTTGTCCATGCAAGATTCTTTCAGTCTTTATTACCTGAAGTTTACCTATATTATAAATTATTTTTATAAATAAAGTAAGGTATTTCTGTATACAGCCATGGGTCACTTCGAATAGCTGCAGTTTAATAGTATTTTATCTTCTTGCTATCTTCTTACTTCTGTCAATTATGAAATTAATCTCCAGGACAGACTCTGATGGGATTATATTGCCAATTCTGTAATGTTTTCTTATGCACACATTCTCTGGATATATTTAGAGATAACTAGAAGTTTGGTAGCGTAAAGAAGGATGCTGAAAGAAGGAAGCGAATTCATGATCATGGCATGTTTATGTGTGTATGAAATCTGTCTAAAGGGATATAAGAACTTAGCAAACAAAAGAGTACTTTGTGAAAATGGCCTTCTAAGAAAGATTAATTAAATAATCTTATTCACGTCCTTGAAATTGTTCCCTAAAATGAGTGTTTGCCTAGAAAAGGTTTTTGTTGAGCTGAAATTAAGTTGAACAGAATTTTAAAAAGGTCATGCACATTGCGAGTTGTGGATATTTTATTAATCCACTTTAATTTGGTTTTACATTAGTTGGATAAGATTTTCCTAAGTGACCGCTGGTAGACATCTCCTTGCCATGGAATAGTACTGTGCTGTTTGGTACAGCAGTATGTTACAGCATGAGTAGAAGAAGCACATCATACAGCTGAATAATTTGCCTTTGGGGGATTTCCCAAAACTATCTCAGTAGGACCAAAAGAGTCACCAAGGCAATATCACAAGCACTAGGTTCCTCTAATTCTTTTCATAAATGTCTTGAGTTTTGTCTTAAATATCATTTGGCAGCTTATTTTTTGCCAGAACCTCATGGCTGCGGTGATCAGCAACCTTGTAAGGATGTCTTCAGATAAGCTCTGGAAATTCAAACTGAGACTATGTACCAGAACCCAGCTACCAACCTTTCTGAGGTCACATAAGTGAACTTGGATGTCACTTTGCCTACCCGGCATTTTAATTAAAAGTGAAATGGAGAGCAGTTGGCTCTAACATGTGATTTGACAGCTGGGGGCAAGTAATCCTTTCATAAATTGCAATAGCATGAATCACCAAGGTGATACTAATTTAAAGCCTAAATATATTCCTGGTCAGTTTTTCCCCTCTTTTCTTGTGCCAGTGCTGTGGCTTAACTTACCAGAGCTTTCTCCCCTCTCCCAGTTGGACTAATAGTGCAGCTGACTGATGTCTGTAACCTGCAGACTGGAGGGAGTCAAACCTCATTCCAGGGGCTGGGTCCCTGCCATAAACCACTGGAAAAATAAATAAATCTGCAGTTATGTCTGTGCCTCACGAGATCAGTTTCAGTGTCACAAGTTGCAGAGAATCTCCAGGCAGGTAAACAAGCTTTGGATTTGAGATTTAGTACATTTGCAATGACTTGAGTAATTATTCAGTAAAACTAATTAACCTCCTGCCGTTTTAGTAATTAGTACTAGAGTGTCTACTCCTGCTCCATCAGCTGGCTGTTTCATTTTCCAAGGGAAGTTTAATACAGTGATAGGTCAGAAGGCAACTGGCATTTGCCTGGTTGCACTCGAGGTAACCCCAGGGCTGTGTCCCGATGCTCGGGGGACAGCACTGGCTGCCCCTGGGACAGGGCACGCAGCGCCCGCAGGGACTCAGCTGCTCTTTGCTTCGCAAGTGCCTGGTTTTGTGCACCAAGATACTGTCTGTATGTTTGGAGAGAAACCCTCATTGTGGCCATTCCCTGTGGGAGGGGGATGTGTATGACAGATGAGAGAGAACCCGTGATCAGAAAAGGAAACTACAAGTTTCCTTGAAACTTGATTTCTCTTGCCTCCTGCCTCCACCCCCACCTTGTTGCTAGTAACTGAGGGCACAGCTCTGCGGGCTCTTGCCATTTTTTCACAAGCCTCGTGATTTTGGGCTTCTTCATAAAACTACTGATCCAGAATGTTTTTGTTTTTCAATGTGCTTTGAGTTCAGATTGCAACATGAATCTGAAAGGTACAAAGGGCAGGGAGGCAAATAAAAACAATTCTCCATGTGCTGCTATTAAAACGCAGGAGTTTTTTAGAGACTCTCTTGAGTTAGGAAAGCAAAAGGAGCCAAGATGTGTGGTCCTGCCGTCTCGTGTTTGTCAGTGAGGGATGGTCTGGCTCATGTTTGCCCAAGGTCTGCAGGTGTGGCTGGGGAACTGCCGCAGGAGACAGAAGACGCTCTTTTCTGATATGTAGAGCTAAGAATTTGTATTTGGAAGTCTATTTGGACAACTTTCTTCCAGCTCAGTGGATTGTTTTTCTCAAGTAAAAGACCACATATTTTGCTACTGACATTGCAGGGAGAAAATCAGCAGTCAGCTCCTGAGGGCTACTGGGTTTTAGGATGATTCCCACTAGAAAGAGCTGGCCAGCTTTAGCATCCCCTGTCATTAGTTTGGGCAACCGGTGAAGATAGAGAAAGGCAGCTCCTCAAGGGGCAGTGAAACCTCACCATCACCTCATTCACCTTCTCTGTCCCTGTAGACCAGCCAGTACTGCTAGCCAAGTGGAGGCTAGTAACTTCTTCACAAAAACCTTTTGAAATTCAATACCCTTTTTAGGGGACATTTCTTCATGCCCTTCAAAAAGGAGAGCAGGATGTGACAATCTGGGCATCCTGCAGAATGACAGGAGCAGTCAGAAGGAAGAGAACCAGTTAAAAAAAAAAAAAAAAAAAAAAAGAAAAAGATTTGAAAATGAAAGGACTGTAGGAGGATTCGAGTATGAAATTGTAAGGGACTGGCTGGAATTGTGGAAGTGAGTTTCAAGGCATCGGGCCAATTGCAGAAGAGACAGAACTTCTCCCGCTCTTTCTGAGGGAAGGACCCAGTGGATCCCTGTTGTGGGGGGCAGGCACCTACACCACTGCATCTGCCCCCCTCAGCCGGCAGGGTTGGGGCAGAGTTGCCAGTACGGTCTGGGGCCCTGCCGAACCACTGAGCACTCTGGTATTAGTATGCTGAAATTCAGGAACCCACTTTTTCTTTTTTTTTTTCTCAGCCCAAAATGAGAGAAATATTATTTTTAATACTGTATAAGGCAAAGGAGATGTTGCAGAGAGGGAGAGAGGCTGGAAGGAGTTGCTGCTCTCTGCGTGGACAGATTTGTTTTGCAGTGTTTTCTGCCTTGATTTAATAGTGAGTTGGCTGTTTCCAGGGGAGGAGGGACAGGAATATGTTCCCAGCCTTTGGCCAAGAGTGTCCCAGAGCGTCCCAGGCGTGACCTCTTCAATGTTTATTTTTCTTTCTCTGCAACTGACCCAGATGTTGGGACTCGAGACTCGCGCCCTCCTGGCTTGTTGAGCCCCCCTCCGGTACAGCATGTGATGGTCCCAGGAAACCGGCTGCTCCAGTACCTGGAACTGTTTTTCTCTCCAGCCGACTGTTCTGTCCGTTTGCATTCCAGGAAATCAACACCCGTGAGAAAAATCCTGGGAGAGCACTGCCACCCAGTGGGGATGGAGGCAGGGATGCGAGCCGGGGGCACAGCTCCTGCACTTGTGTACAGCAACAGGGAGAGGAAAAAGCCTTTCGGGCAGAACAGTAAACCATCCCAGAATAGAACAAAAGGGAAACTAGGTTTTGGTCTGCTTTATTAGAAAACAGCTACAATGAATATTCAGTGGGACCAGATTAGCTTTCATTTATATTTGCAGCCTATGCACTCTCTTGGGAATGACAGCAAGGTTTGCAAACTGAGATGGAGTTTTTGGTCACACAGAACTGAAAAACTAACAAAGCGTCTTCTAGCAAACAAACAAACAAACCAACAAACCAACCAGTTTTAACTTAATCTAATGTGCCAAGCACTAGAAAAAAACCCACAGCTTTGGAGGAAATGACATTACATTTCATCGAAGTTACAAATTTTTCATTCCAAAAAAAGCATCTTCTCTTTTGCATTAGTAGGTGCTGCAAATCCAACTTAACACAATAAATAGTTGAATAAACTTCAGGACCGGGATGAGCCAGTTCAAGCATGTTTCTGGGCAGACACAGCTGGGAAGTAAATTTCACACATGACATTTCTCTGCCTGACTGGAGGTATTGTGGTGGCAGGAGTAAACTACAGCCGATCCCTTTGTTTTTCTGTGGAGGGAAGGAATTAAGATAATTTAAGGATATACTGTACAGAGGAAATGCAAGGACTGAGCATATATATACAGATACTCCCCAGAGGACCCCAGTGGCGATATTTCCGTCCATTGCTACCCACAGCTAGAAATAACATCACCATTGTGATGCCCCACCACAGGGGCAAGAAGGTATGGGGTTTCTTTGCAGTTCTACAGTCAGACAGAAACTGCCCCAGGCACAATCCTTCGGATGTGTGTGTAAGACTTCCTGAGGGTAACGCTCCCATGATGAGACACCCCCCGAGGCAGGACACACTCTTCGGTCAGCTTCTGAGTTTCAGGGTCCCAACATAGCACTGTTGCAATGACTTCGTTCTTTTCATCTCGGCCCCCAGTGATAAACAGCTTGTTGTTGCAAGGAGAAATCCCACAACTGGCTCTCTCATGGGTGAACTGAGTCACCAGGCACCACGTATCTTCTTGGGGGCTGTAGGAGTAGAGTGCTTTCATTGCCCCACCTGGAGAGGAAATGGATATCAGTTTGCACTGCCCGTTCCTGTAAGAGATTTTAACTAAACCACCCACTTCAACAAGGCTCCATTCCTGACATTCGTAAGAATGATTTATGCCCCAAAGCTAAGAAGAAACAAGGTCACAGGATACTTCATTGTTTTGAAAGTCAGATCCGCAGAATGCCACTTATTGTTCATAAGGCTGTGGAATTTAAGGCCAGAACAAACTGCTGTGGTCATGCAGCATGGCAGTGCAGCTAGCAACAGACCTTTCTCATACATGCTGCTTTAGCTAAAGACACAACATTAGAAAAATGCAGTCTTGCTTAGAAGAGTTCAGATCGTGAAGGACTAGATGTGGTGAGCTGTCACCATTAGAAATGGGTGCAAGATTTCTTCCCTGATTCCTCTAACTTCAGTGTCCATCTGCCCATTAAACCTTCTTCTGCCTCAAACTGGCTATTTTTGAAAGCCTATTTCTCATTTAGAGATTTGTCAGACTAAGCTCGTAATCTTCTTATGGATAAGCTAAACAGAGAGTGTCCTTCAGTTTCTCAAATCTGGCATGATTCTTAAAACTTTCTGTGCACCTTTTCCAATTTTGCAAATTTTTCTTTTGAAAAATGGTCAGTATCTCAGTACCCAAGAAACACTGTGGAAATATATTCCCTCCTGAGAGTACCAACAGATGAATGGTTCTTATCCTGAAATTTGCAGGGGCTGGGTCTGTCTTCAACTATATAGAATAGGACAGGGGAAACCTTGAAGCCGCAGTCTTACTGATGACTTGCAACAATGCCTGGGATCCCACCCCCTGGCAAAGTGAACATTTATCTGTTGTAGCTGTAATAAGTATTAGTTTCAGTAATACTAATCCAGTACTTCAGGGATGATCACTGTGAGGTGATTTAAGTTATACTTCCCAATTGGAGGAGACTGAAAACATACACATTGTTAGTTACAGTGATTCATCTGGCAGCTGGTAGTTCACAGTCTGGGTAATGTGATGGCTTTGGATGCAGTAACCACATGTTCTTTTATCCTTTCAACCTTAGGTGGGGCTGATTTCTATCCAATTGAGCTAAAATTTGTTTCTTGGATAGGGAAACAATAGATTTAGTGGTGAAAGATGCTGAATGATTGTAACTGGAGCAAACTTTATCGGGAGTTGTATCAGCTCGCCCATAAGTCATGTCTTCTCTTTCTGTCTCTCATCTTTTATGAAGAGTGTGATGTCAGTCCCTGTGCTGAGGTGAAGCACAAGGTATTTACGTACACACAAGGTACACACACACATATATATGTGTGCACACACATGCACATTATAAATCTCCCTTCAGAACACCATTTATTATTTGGTGATACCCTGGCTCTTTACCAGCCCTCAGCACCACATTGATTGTACTACCAGTGAGAAAATTTCTGTGCCAGAGCTGCAGGGGATGACTCTTCAGAGCTCCTGTTTTGGAAACAAATGTTCCTCTTTCCTTCTTTTGGGTTTTCCAGCACCATCTGGAGATGTGCACAGGCTCCCTTCTCCCTCCACAGTTCAGCTCTCCACCACTAAACTTTTGTTCTTCCATCTTTGCTTTCAGTTCTGGCAGTTGATTGAATTAACCCCTGTTACATCTAGTGAAGTGGTCTGGATCTTTGGGTATCAGTGGCTCTGCTCCCGTATCCCTACATAAATCCTGTGTGCAGTGGGCTGTGTAATGCCGCTGGAAAAGACAGGTGACATGATGTAGTCATATGGTCATGCCCTTGCCCCTATGAACCCACCTTTGGAAGGCTTTAAATTGTCTCTGGGGTAGGTCCAGTCTTCAAGATACTTACGACACTAACAGAGTTAAACTTGGTGATTCTTCACTACTGTTTGTGAATGTGCTGGATTCCAATCCCTCAATAAACTCAAAGGGAAAAGCCATCTGATCATTTGATACTCCATAGAGTTTGTGGGTAAAACTAACACACAGAAACAAGCTCTGCTGTGTCTAAACCAGAAGGAACATTAATTCTTCACCTACCCACAACATAAATGTGATCACGGAAACTTGCAGCATTGATGCATTTGGCTTCTACTGGCATGGCAGCTTTCAGGCTCCACGTGTTGGTTGCAGGGTCATAGCACTGAGTCTTGTCCGTCGCCAGCTTCCCATTGGGTCCTCCTCCAATCACATAGAGTTTCTTCTTGTAGCTCGCTGCTGCAAAGGAGCTTACGTTGACCATGAGGGGAGCAGCCTGTGTGACCGTAAACACTTGTTAGTATCCATTTTGATTTCAAGTAGTCAGACTGATGCCTACAGGGTGGCTGAATTTTAAGTCAGATGATCTGTTAAGATGATGAGTAGGGTTCAGAAGATGATATTTCTAGGGATAAGGGAGAGGTATGTTTCAGCTTTTTCTCAAGAATGTAAATCCTTTAATAAAAATATGCTCTGTTCAAACATTGTTATTAAAATAACATTGTCAACAATTCAAAAGCTAGGGAATGTACAGAAATGCCTCAAATTTCCTTTATATACTTCTGTACATTTTAAAAAACACAAGAAATTCATTTGTACTGTAGGGTTTGTATCTGCCATTATTATGCCTCATCTCATTATTTTCATGGATTAATTAGCTGCCTAATACTCTCTTCTTGTTGCATGACGTACAGTTAGAACTTTGTTTTTTTTCCATCCTGTTTACTTCAAAACCTGTATTTTCACCTTAAATGTATAACCCACTCTGTATATAATGCAGTGTTTGCTATACACATTATATATATATATATATATATATTATGTATCAGAGCAGTTGTTTTCAGCCTGTGCTCTGGTTCATGTATAGTGTGTTCATACTTACTGATTTATGGACTACTCACTTTAAAAGCCAACTAAGAAAAAGAAAATTAGGCATTAGATATCTCCCAGGCAATGATTGACAGGAAATAACATTTTTTATTATTATTATTTTCTGAAGGATACACATTTCTACAAAAAAATAATATTTAAGGTTTTTACAGATCAGAAATACTTAAAAGAATTGTACTAGAACCTGTCTGGTTCATTTTTATAACTAAAAGCCCTGTCGTTTTCTGATTAAAATCTTCCAAATGAGTAAAATGTTACATGATGCAGTATCTTACCTCTGACCAGCAGTTATGAAAGGGATCATATGCTTCCATGCTGTTGATTCTCTGCATGCCATCGAACCCTCCAATGACATACACTTTGCCACCCAACACAGCCATTTTATGTCTCCATCGCCCAATATTTAGATATTCAATTTGTATCCATTTGTTGATGGAGGCATTGTATTTCCAGACATCATGCTTGGTTTCTTTGCCACCTGCAGCGTACATGACACATGTAAATACAATAGCATTGCTTGTATTTATTCCAAATCTCCAATATGTTTACATTTAAAACTGTTTTCTCACAAGAGAAAATAATCATTGGCCCTTATTATTAGCTTCTTAATGACCTACACCAATAGCCTGGCCTTGCTATACAAGAAGAAAATTTCTGTGTTTAGTTTACTTAATAATGAAGGAAACGCTGAATAATTTCTACAGCCAAATATTCAGTAAAGACAAATCACTGTTCCCCACTTCATCAGACTACAGCCATTTTCATTTTAATAACAACCACACACAGCATGGTGATAAGCAGATTTTTGTGCACAACCAGGACTTTGCAAAATGCCGAGAAATGACAAATGAACAAATGTGATTTAAGTAAGATAGCGGAGGATGCTGCTGTTGGTAGTGCCAAATCCCTCGAAGACAGGCCTGCACTGGGGAACTGCCAGTTTGTGCAGGGTAGCTCCAGCCAGCTATCCTAACGGTTCACATCATAAAACAAAAGAGCTGACTCTGAACTCCTATCAACAGTAGTCCTGCATGACACGGTAGAAGTTTTACTATTGAACCTTGGGATCATATGGCTGGGATCTCATTTTTGTACCTCTCCTTCTGGTTTCTTTCTCTACTGACTTGGATTTGCTTCATATTTATAGATTAGAAGGTCAGAATTGGACCCTGCAAACATTTTAGAGCTGTCTTGCAAGTGAATCTTTACTCATGCTAAAGAGGAGAGCAGTTTTAAACAAGCACCGCTGTTTGCATGTAATTTTTAGTGTAACTGCAATACGAATAGATCTAGTTAAGCCTGAAACCACGTTTACAGACTGAGTAGCTTAGTTCATCATCTGCAACCTGATTAAACATTTGCTTCACTGGTGAATATATTGAAAAGAGGATTCATATTCTATTGAGAAAGTGTCTGCCCTCATTGGTATTCTGTACTGCAGCCAGATCACTGCAAACTGACGGAGCTCATCTCTGGGCCAAATAGCAGATTGAATAGGAGATAATTAGCATGCTAGAAAGAGTCATTTGTAATGCTTTTGTCTCAGTATTTTTCACATGTATGTGTTGAATTTTATTCGCAGTCAAATAGCTGAAGTGGCTGAAGGGCCTGAATGCAGCATTCATGGCTACAATGGGGCTGAGAGACTGCAGGTGTTCCCTTTACCCTCCCTTGAAATTTCTTTTACATGAGCTTGTTCTTTCCTGCACAGGCTCAGACTCTGGTAGAAGCCTGAGCTGGACTGAGCGGGTGAATTTGCTGCCCATCAGGGGGCAGGAAGATATTTTTGAGAGGACTAGAGGTTTATTTTGATTCTGTTCTTTCTCTAGACCACGGGTCTTTCGAATATGAGGAAAAATTGTAGTAAAAGTAACACACTGGTGAGTGTCAATTCATGTCATTTTTAGTTACACCACAAATGTAGTGTTTTGGTCCATCCAGACAAAACATTTAAACTGTTCAGGGAAGGGTAATCTGAACGTGGTCATAATCTCATGCAAAGGACTTACCTATTTAGATAGAAAAGATCAGATGCTAAAAGAGTAGGGGAGAGTAGTGAGGGAAATATGCATGTGGGAGGGGAGATCAAGTTAGGAAAGATGCAAGTCAATTCAGAAAAGAGCCAAATCATAGGAGCTGAAAGAAAGAAAATTAGTAGAAGGACACACAGGAGAAGACAGCAGATCTTTAACTAGGATTGGGACAATATACATTTGGTTTAGCTGGAAATAAACTACTAATTACTTTGGTCCACTCAGCCCTTTATTTGAGTGGGAACAGCAAAAAGGAGGTAGGAGAAAGGCTAAGAAGGAATGGAGGGAGTCAAAGATATGAAAGTAAGTGGAAAAGGAAGAAAGAGGACCTGTGAGAATAGCAGCAAGAGGAAAAGCCATTCAGGCTCACCAAAGCAGGGGGGCGTTAGCCTGGCCTGGAGGTAGCCTGTATAGGATGTAAAGGGAAAACAGAGAAGAGACACTGGAAAAGATGTTGAGTAACAGGAAGCAAAAAGCCTGTGACCTTGACAAAGAGGAAAGGGTAAGAGATTAAAGTGTGAAGATGTGAGGGATGTTCCCTAGTCAGGATGTTTGACTGAGGGTTCCCTCTACAGCTAACCTGTAACAGAGGGTCTACTGCCAGCATAAAAAGAAACTCCCGATGGTGGGCTGAAAGACACAAAACCCTCTTCATTTGTAACTAGGGAAGAAATAATCTAATGCTTATCCTGGAATAAAGATTCAATAACTTTAAATTGGAATGAGGTAATAAAAATCTATGAATTCCCAAAAGAGAGAATGCAACAGAAGGTATTTGAATAAATGCAATGGACCATTCATCATACTTCGGCAAAGCCCTCCCTCCTCCTTTCTTCTCTCCTGTCTTAAGTGAGCATAGGATGTGGTGGATGATTTTACAGGAAGAGGTGTCCTGTCCATGGAGGCACTGCTCTGTTCCTCTAATCATGGTCTGCAACATGGCAGTGATTACAAGCTTGCTGTCACTTTTCCTTTGGAAAGCATAATGAGATCAAACTTGTTTTTGACAGGCCATCACAACCAGCTGTCAAACTGACTGGCGAGGCTGAGTTTAACCTTTTTGCTTGTCAACGTGAAAACTCAGCAGCTCCTGGATCAAACCCCTACATGGAGCTCAGCTGTATTTGTGGGGGAAGTCAAATGTGCCTCCTGAAGCTCTCAGGATGAAGGCCTGCAAATGGTATGTTCAGACCCATGCTCTGTGTCTGGAACATTTGGTTTCATCTGGCTTTGATGTGCTGTTGAAGTAGTCCTGAAAGTGCCTTTTTCAGGTGGTGACGGTTCCCTGAAGGTTCTTGACTGATCCCTGCAGAACGAGTCCGATTCTGGCAGATTTTTGCTTACACATGTGGAGCTGCAAATGGCCTTACTATAAGAAGATGCTGGAGCAATCTTCATTTTATATTTAGTGAACTGTTCTCAGAGTCCCTTTCATGACCCCTGTCTCTGAGTGTGCACACACAAGCAGCCATGTATAGAGATTAATATTGTTTGAAAAGGAATCCTATTGTTGAAACCTTTTCCAGAGCCAGGCAATGTCCTTACACATCCAGCACTTCTCTGCAGCCGGTTCAGAGCCAAAGCATTAGTACATTAGCATGTACTGCTTAGTTCTACTAAAGCTGCTTTGAACACGCGTGTGATAAAAATTAGAAATAGTTCTGAGAACGCTCAGCTCTCCTCTTCTGCTCCCAGTGTCTTGTTCCTTACCTGATATGTAGACTTCATTTTTTAGCGTAATGCATGCAAACTCCACCCATTTTTTATTCTCATTCTCTGTCTCCTGCTCTGTGATTGGTAATTTTGCTACTTCCAGGCGGCTTCGCCTCAAAGGATCCAGGCAAGTCACTTCCGCCACAAACTTCTCATCTTTTGTACAGCCCCCTATGATCATAAACACCTCAGACTGGAACTCGTGCATCCTGGGCTTGGTTCTTTCTGTAATAATCTGAATGCAAGCAAGACAGAGTGAATACACATGGCACTTATACCTACAGCTACAAAAAGGTCTGGTGACCTTTCCTCTGATTACCTATTTAGTAAATCACAACTGGCTTACACCAGTTAAACCAATTATCAAACACTCTTGAATTTGAAAGCCTGGAAAGCACCACAGAAGCATTCAGTAGAAGTTGCCGTATCCTTCTTCCAGCGGGATTTCTCCAACACTGGACTTAGTTGGTTTTGCCTTCGCACTAGGATGCTTTCAGATCCTCTTGGGAATTCACAGGGTGGCACCAAGAGCTATGAAGGTGAGCACCACTGACATGGCTGGGTGTGTGTGAGGCAGCTGAAGAGTGCAGATTTTATTTGGGCTAACAGAGTGAGGGCAAGGTATGAGGGCCCTGAGGTTTGTGTATGTCCTGGGGAGCTTGGAGAGAGCAAGACTGCAGTTAGCATGACCAGAAAATAAGTGTTCTCATTATCTGTCCTGAAGAGATATGTTAAAGCACCAAAGCAATAGCAATTCTCTACTATAGGGGTGCTTTTATTGGTTTCTTTGTTTTAAGTGGGTATTTTACGCCAAGACCAGAAGACTTACTGAAAGCCAGCACCAGGTTCTGAAATGTGGCCAGCTCTAATTTACTGCCTGTTGGCTTAGTTTATTTGCCAGGTCTTTGTCTCAGGGACACTGAAAAAAGTCACTTCCCAGGTAGCTGTTCACCAGGAGCAAAGAATGCCAGGGGTGCTTGGAAACTTCTATTCTGCCTGGAGGAAAGATTTACAAGCAAGTGGAAATGAGTGCATGTAGTGTCCCAAGGGACACTAGCACTATGCTGAATGACAGAAGGAATAACCTTCTTTATCGCCACCAGTGTTTCATACTGGAAGAAAGGCAGTGTAAAAGGCATGGGGAGCACATGAAGTTGCTCCTCTGTTTCTGCTGTGGCAATTTGAAAACCCTCAAAATCTGCTGGGAGAAGTCTGCACTCCTCTGTAGCAATCTTACATCTGGCAAGGATCTGAATACAGTTGTTACCTTCTGTGTGCCCCAGAGAAGCAGTCTGTGGACCTACAGGTTCAATTCTATGGCAGCAAGCAGCTTGCTTACAGTTTTACTTCTCTTTCTAATCTACTTTTCATATGTTTTATAAATTGGCATAGTTTATCTATATTCAAAAATTATTTACACAGACATAAATCTTCTTTCCCTACACTTAGCAAATTATTAGGCAATTTAAAAAAAAAAAAAAAAATCTGTCCCTGAACTTGGCAGCTTTCAGAATTCTGTTTTTAACCTGCCTGTCACCATTGCTGGACATCGGCCCGGGGGAGAATAGCTGTCAGGGCTGCCTCTGGCGGCTGCCCCTTTGAAGATGAGCCTCATGAGTGTTCCACCCTGAGCAACACTCCCTTTTATCTATCCCACATGGACCTGACAGGCTGCTGAGTGGGGCAAGGCTTCCTCAGGCAGTTCCCACCAGACTGACCGGCACTGCCTGGGTCATCGTGTGCTGTCTTACGCAGTCACTGGCACAAAGAACCCTTGGTCTTTCCCCTCCACCAGTGACACATCCACTGGTAGCGATAGATCCACAACGTGCTCCTGAGGCCTTCTGCCTTCCTCTGACTCTCGGAGGAGGCACAAAAGTTTCCTCACCCTCTCGCGTACCTTTGCTCCTGTTTTGAAATCTGACCTCCAGTTGCTCTCTCCTCTACCCCACATTTTGGGCCAGGAGATGTGATCAATACCTAACTGTCCAAAGAGGAGAGCAATTGAAGAACTGGTGATCTACCACAGCCTACCTTGAGCAGGCAGGACAGGACTCGACTGGATGTCAGGATGAGCATGTCTCTTTGGGTGCAGGAGCCACTGCAAATGAGGAAGACAAGCAGATCTCTCCTCTGGGAAGAGACCGTCGTCTTCATTGTTTCTTTCTGAAAGATTTCCCCCCATAAGTAATGAATGGCATTGTTGCATATTCAAATTTGAAAGCGTCATTACAGACTGTGGCAGAGTTTAGCGGGAAAATTATTCTTCCTTTCTTAGGCTTGAAATATTAGCTGAGGGTGAGATGTCAGGAGTAACACCATTTGCCTTTTTACTAGGACAGTCACTTGGGGTCTTTGTTTAGCTGCACAAGTGTGCGTATGAGGGGTCGAGCTCAGATGTTCCTATACAGGAAGCTGTACACTTTGTTTTAAAACAAGCTACCAAGAATTTCTAAGCTCTCTAAATGAGCAGGATAACGGGTGGGGCCCACCTTAACTTTTCAGTAGCACCAGTTAGCGAAACTTCAGTGCAAATACCTTTTTCTGCCTCATGGTACTGCTCGTTCCGATGGAATTTTTGAGCGGAAACATGAGACATTTAGAAAGAGCTGCAAATATCTTCCTTTTTTACTCACCTCATTGCCTGACAGATGGTACATTCTTGCTTCCTGGAGCAAAGGAAAAACATCTGGACACTGTCTAATGAGTTGATCGGCTTCAACAGTTTCTACAAAATACCAAGGGTCCAAAAGGGGCAGACGGACATTCTCCAGCACATATGGCAGAAGAGGAAACCTTTCCGACTCCTTGTAACGAACCCAGTTCATTACAGTTTCGAACACCTGTGCCTCTTCCGTGACGTAGAGGTCATCGCTCTTCAGCGTGCTGCAGAGAATGTCGGCCGGTAGCTCCAGGAACTCCTCATAGTTTAGGACCTGGGTGAAGTTCTGGATAATGTAGTTCTGCACTTGCTGTTTCAGGCTGTGCAGGGAGTGGGCATCAGCCAGCCTCAGGATGCCAACGCAATTCTCTGGCTGGAGGGCTTCAGTGAGAAAACTGGCACAAGCATCCACCATGCGAAGGAACTATGGACAGAAAAAGCATATTTAAGCACAGAGGGGTTACTTGTATGACTGTATTGCAGAAGAGCTATGGAGATTTTGGAATACTATTTTTGTCACAAAAGTAAAGGTGTTTCTAACATTCCCCTTACTTCTGTAAGATCTCAGAACTTTAGCAAACATGGAGTTGGAGTTACGAAGCACAGATAAGGTCCCCAGCTTCAGATGTGCTTGCCCTGCTTCATCTTACATATCATCTCAGATCAACTAGAAGGGAGTCTGGTTTTAGAGTGCTGGTGGCCTAACTGTCTGGATTTGTGCTCCTACCATCCAAGCTCTGAAGGTGTCTGAGGCCATGCCAGGGTGGTGGAAAATGAGTGCTGGGGTCTGGGAGGCTTGGGCAAAGCGTGGTCTCCCCAGAGGGTATGGGCATGCTCTCCTGTACAGGGGGACATGGCAGGAAGAGAGTGACCATCAGCCAGTCGCTGAGCTGCCTGACCAAGTGTCTGTTCTGGGGAAGGCCTTCAGAGGTTTAGTGACCCTTATTTTCCTTGTCTTCACCATTCATTAAAAAAAACGTAGTTGTGCGTTTTACACACAGAGTCTGCTTAATCAAAGAACTTCCCATGTTTGTGTTCAACAGGGCATCATAACTACTCTCATTAATTTTCTTTTCACAAAAGGCCCACCTGAGGGTCCCAAATGTGCAAGTGCTGGACCACAGATTTCAGTGGGCCATTGGTCATGAACTACATTGTAAGCTGGATTGCTGGTGGTTATTCAGGAAATGGGAACCAGTTTGGGATAGAACTGATAAGTTGCATTGCTTCTTCCTGGCCTTTCTGTCACCTCTGTGATTTCAGATATGGATAGACCATCAATATTTTATGTTGGTTTCGCCCCTGAGCAGTGCAAACCACAACATACAGAAAGATGGGTTAGAACTGATGCTCTGCATTTCTGTCCACACTTTTTGGGTCCTTTTTCCATCCAGTGTCAGCAAGCAAACCATTTTAACGCATTCCGTCCCACTGTGGAAAGTTGCACAACACTAATTTAGGGGTAAAAGAAGAAGTGAAAGATTTTTAAACACTGTAGTATGTAGATTTGTTTCAGTAATTAGGGTAGAATCTTCCAGACCCAACAGTGCCGTGTTGACACATTTAGACTGTTTACCAGAGCTGAGCAATCACAGACGCTGCATACAGACTATCTGGTTCCTGTTTTACATTTAGATGTGGTCAAGAGTTTAGAGAAATGCAACTGACGGGTGAATGAGGGTACATGAGGTCTCAGAATATGTTGCTGCCGTTGGGATATAAATATGTCAGCAGCACAATGTGGCACAGCGGCAGAGCTCAGTGGCCACTCGGTGCTTGCCATGCTCGTGTTGCCTGGGCTAGCACAAGACTAACACTTTGAACTCACCAGCACATTTCCCTGAGAATCTGAAAGGACTTTGCCAACACTGGGTAGTTCTCAGACCTGAGGGAGATTAAGCATTAGCTCTTTAAAAGTTGGCAGTAACAAGATGCAAAAAAACAAATCTGGGATTTGCCAAGGTCACTCATCAAGTCATCTATAGGTCTGGGAACAGACCCCAAAATGGTGTTCTCACCAGCCTACAGTCCAACCACTGTAGAGCACTCTAATTATTTATACATGGCTTGTTAAGAGCGATACTCACGAGATGACACCAGAGGGTTTTCTCCCCGGCGGTAAATGCTGGTCTCACAGCCACGCAGGCAACACTAATGACGCTGGGTAGCTGTGTTTGTGGCCAGACGAATGCGGAACTGCAAAGTGCGAGTATGAGAAACAGTCCCCACTGAGGACTTAACCAGAGAGTTGGGACTGCTTGAGAGTGTATCAAGGCAGGACTTTCCCTGGCTGCTCCTCCTCGTCTCTGTACTGCACTGTCTCCCCACGACTCCCTTCATTTAGAGACAAAATTCCCCCCAAAACTCCCCCAAACTTGCTGGGGGTGCTTCAGTTCCCATGAGAGCAGGTGACTCAGGAGAGCACCCAGGAGGAAGACACCCCTCAGCCTCTGCTTCATCTGCTCTGATTTTTCTTGCAGAGCTCAGAATTTTCTTCTTTCCCTTCTGCAAGTAGCCCTCCTAATGCCATCCCAGGCATTTGAAAAGCCCTGTTCCCTGGGAACAGTTACTTCAATAACTGAGTTATTCTACTAATACCCCTTTGAATCCAAGTTCTTACTTGCTAGTTGCTTACTTGGCCTTCTCTCTGAATAATAAAATTTATTCTCCCCATTGAAGACCTTGCTTGTCCCAGCTTTGATTCAAGCATAAGCAGTGCCAGCAGCGCTGCCTCCTGCTATAAGCCCCAGAAAGGGAAGGGAATGGAGGCTGAAAGGGCTCTTATTCATGATCCCTCTTTGTATGCAGCACACTTCATGGTCACATCCTGCACCCTGCAGCTGCGTTGCCCTCATCCACCCGCTCTGCCTGTGGCTTCAGGGGCAGCATGTCCCAGCTCAGCAATAACACCTGTGTCTCATGGGAGCCCCAAGGCAGGGAGACAGCCGGGCAGTGAAGGGGCACAGCGACCCTTGCAGGGTGACTCTCTGGGGAGCTGGCAGCTCTCTGAGCCTGTGGACCAATCTTAGACCTGGAGCTGCCCAGAAGCTCTTTCTTTAGCAAAGCACGCCTTCTTGGCTGGCACTGCACGGTGGCTGCAGCGTAAATAGCCCTGTCCTGCAACAGCCACCCCAGCCACTCACCATTAAGTGACTACAGGATGGTCTTCAGATAATTGGCAAGGGATTTTCCTTATAGTGTCTTCTTCATGAAAAGCAGATTAACGTGCGGATGAGAGGTGCTTTGGGAGTTCGTAAGGCCATCAGGCTGATGGTGCTTCAGCTGTGCCCTGAGGACAGAGCAGCCCTGCTCTGCTTAGAGCAGAGTAAGTCAACTGGGGGGCATCCTCTGCTGTTCCTACTGCAGCTGGCATTTCCCTGGCAGTGGTCACCACCGCCCTTCATGACATTACTGTCTCTTTTACAGCTGGTCAGAAGCTTGCTTCCCTCCCATAAACTCTTTGCCTCCAGCAAAGCAGCTGACAGACCACTCACCCAAGCCATGCTGAGAGAGTGGGGTAATACTGAGGTTCTGAGGTTCGGTGTGGGGGAGCAAGAAGGCGTTAGACAGGTCTGAAGGTTGCTGAATTACTGCAGGGGAAGTAGAGCTCTCTGCCACAGCCCTGAGAAGCAGCTGAGATTCTGGCCCTACCAAGAGATGAGAGGTGAAGGCTGCTCCGCAGGCAGTGTGGGTGGCAGAGGCTGCTGAGCTGGATCCAGGGTGGGCACCAGACTTGTAAGCACAGTGCCTGGGCAGCTGCCAGCCCAGACAGAGGAGGTGACTACTGAACTCATGTTGCAACTGTGGAAAAAATTTGTCCAGGTCACTTCAGGGTAAGGCTTAGCTGTTCAGCAGCTCCCTGTTCCAAATCCTTCACCTGCTACCCCCAGGAGGAAACTTCTGCACACGGAGCACACTGCAGTGGGGATTTCTGATCTCTCTGAATAGCCTTCCCCCTCTCTCCGCTATCAGTTTGGGCTGCATTTGGTCAAAACTCACTGGAAGGGAATAAGGGAAGACATAATTATGTAAAACATCTTCAAAAATAGTTTCTAAAGAAAAGTGGAGTATCTATATTGGAATATCTAGAACTGTGCGAGTTGCTTCTGTTTTGGTTCTTTGTCTGTCAAGTCTGAGAGACTGAAAAGAGGTGCTGCCAAAAATTGTTGCTAGTCAGATAAAAAAGTGCTATTTGGAATTTGGTTTTCTCACATCATTAATTGGGAAGTAAAGAATTTCCCAAACAAAAATGCTACCATAAAGTGCAGAATTAATCTTTTCAGCTGTTGATAAACTGAAATGAAACATTTGACTTTTTCAAGCTTTTCTGTTTGTTCTTTGACATAAATAGGAGAGGCAAATTGGCAGAACGCTAGTAGTTACTACGTCTTTTTTACACAAAACATGTTTTCAGCCAAAAACCTCACCCTTGTATAATATAAGGCTTTAAGCCTTATAAATCTTGATAGTATCCAAGACCGTTGCAGTAAGATTTGGGATCATTGGTTTTAGTAGGATATTCCTGATTTTCTAGGTTTTTGTTGTTTACTATTCTTGCTGACAGCACCCTCACAATTTTATCATTACTGTAACAGTGTTCGATAGTTTCTTACAGCACCAGCCTTGGTCATCAAATGTATTCTTAATTTTAATGAAAAGTAGGGAAGAGAAAGGAAAAACCGTAAGTTTTTTGATGGTTTTGATGGTTGATCGGCTTCAGAAAAAAAAAAAAAAAAGAAGAAGAAGAAGAAAAAAAAAGAAGAAGAAAAAAAGGCAACAAAAAAACACACAAGGAATGAACCTAAAGAAAAAAGGTTCAGGAAAATCAAAAGATCACAGAAAAGTGTCCTGAACGAGAACCAAAAGTAATCTTTGAGTGCTACCAGTTTGCAGTAGTGGTCTGCTGAAAACATCAGCCAGTTACTGCACTCCAGCCGCAGGTGACAGTAAAGCTGGACCACCTGTTCTGGGTTACCTGGGGGAGCACTTTGTGATGACCTTCCCTTCTCTCCCTACAGCAAGTACCAACCCACATCAACCCAAAGGCCACAGGTTCATTTCACAGCAAAACCTCCCATTCAAGAATTTAAAGTTTGTCATGTACCACGATGATTATGGAGTCAGGTGTTTCTTGCCTTCCTTAATGAAAAGACTGGACACACACACACATTGGCACTTGGCAGGTTATGCTGGTTGCAGTTTGTTAGCAATTTGCAGCTTGGTACCAGGGCCTGCAATTTGGTAGACCTCACAGGTGATTTACAGGGCACGTGAATGCCTCATGGACCAAAGGCTGAGTAACGCTGCTCAAGTCTGACTTCCCACAAGTCCCAGGACATGACTAAAACATCAGGAGTCCTACAAAGGAGGATGCTGACTTGAGCCTCCATCTCAAGGCAATGGAGAGGGAGAGATGAAGTAAGCTACCTGAGAAGGTTCTAGGTAGACCTCATAATATCCTTATGAGGTATTAGCTGGAGAGGGACATTTTACAAGGGCATGTAGTGAAAGGACAAGGGGTAATGTTTTTAAACTGGAAGAGCATAGATTTAGATTAGATATCAGGAAGAAATTCTTTCTAGTGAGGGTGGTGAGGCACTGGAACAGGTTGCCCGGAGAAGCTGTGGCTGCCCCATCCCTGGAAGTGTTCAAGGCCAGTCTGGATGGGGCTTTGAGCAACCTGGTCTAGTGGGAGGTATCCCTGCCCGTGGCAGGGGCGTTGGAACTCAATGATCTTTAAGGTCCATTCCAACTCAAACCATTCTATGATTCTGTGATTCTCTGGCCAGCCATACCAGACACTGCCCACTAACTCTGTCTTCCACAGGCTGCCCTGAACTTTGGGGAGCACTGCTCCAGCATCACAACCCAGCTGCCTGGCAGGTGGCAAATGGGGCCAGAACCAAGTTATTCACCTCTTTGCAGGGCACCCAGCACTGCAGCATTCCAGTACAAGTCTGAGACTAACAATTTTTACCACAGTGTAAGTAAATATGAAGCAAAATGCTTCTAGAACCCATGGAATCAAAGAAGTTTGCTGTGTGTTAACCAGGGCACAACATGGTGTTGCCGGAGCAAGTCTGGATCACTGCATTTGAATTATCTGTACCTGAAAAAGACTGGCAGCTTCCAGGACTTTCTGTACGTTTTGCTTTGTGATGAGCATCTTGCTGGTATAGGTGTAGTCCAAGAGTATATTCATGGTTTCTGCGTCAACTCCTTTAAGTATGATCTTCTCTTCATATTTCTCTCTTAAATCATTGCAGAACATGGCCCTGAAAAGAGAGACATTTATCTTTAGTGCATCACAGCCAGGATGAGGCATTCTGAAAACATTTGGTTATATAGATTTCAACACAGAATATGCCGATTGCTTCATGTTTTATGCAATTAGTCCTGTAGCAAAGTAACAAGGAAAACCCTTTTGTTGCTTTCATACCATTTTACTCATGAATTTGATAGGCATATGCACATGGTGGATACCCCAGAAGCGGACTCAGCAGTACATCTGGAGCTCCATGGCAGCAAGAGGCAGCTGGGACCTTCCCTGAGTAGTGCTCTGTGTCCGGTCTGATGCTGCAGAGCGGTTGTAGTCTCACCTGCTAGCCAGACCCTTACTCTTTCTGTTTCCTGTACAGGCTCAGCTCATTAAACCCAAACCTCCAAGCTACTGCCATTACTCCATACTTTGTTAACACTTAGCACATATACTTTAGAAACCTTGGCAATGTCAATACCCCTGTGCTTTGGAGCTACAGAACGCTCCTTAGACTGAACCCTGAGGGCCAGACCAGATCCACATGTCTGATAATCTCACCTCTATGCCTCCCAACATATCTTTGACCCTGTTAATGCCAGAGATGGGCCAGAGGGAGCAGCTTAAAGATTTGCTTCCAGTAAAGAGGCTGTCTTTTCCTCTATTAAATTTTGGGAGTTTCTGGTAGAATAGAGCTAGAACCTCTTGGCTAGAGAAGTACTTGAGTAGTCATGAACTGGAACTACTGTTAGCCAGAAAGTGCAGAAAGTGCAGTGTTTTCATGCGTGTGATACCACCTTGTCTTTGGTGGATAATACTGCATTTGAAAGGTAACTGCCACACACACCTTTGGCACTAGTCAGGTATTTCATGTGGGATCTAAATCAGCAATTTCTCTAAGAGCTTTTTAAATCCACTTTGCATTGTGATAGCGGCAAGACAAATACACACATCTTCATCTGCATTTTAATTCATAGTTTTAAGTGTTTCATCCAATGCTTTAGCTTTTATTTACAAGTTTGATCAGTCCATCTTGTTCACTGCATTCAGGGAGCAAGATTTCACATAATTTGGAATCTCGCACAACAGATTAGAAGTACATGAGTCCACTTGTAAATGGGTTGGTGAAAAACATGTGCAGATCTAAAGTGTAATTAGAAGCACTCTTTACCCTGCATACCAAGCCCTTCTTTATTAGTCATGTATAATGTTGACAGGACAATGCAACCTGGGAAGTGGCTAGAGATCCAAAGTCCTAGGCCATGCTTTCCTGTAAAAGCAATGCTAAAATAAAGCTGTCTGATTGACACCTCTCACCAGAACAAAGAAATTAGCAGTTTTTATTGCAAAGCACTTAGACATGGTGAATGGCAAATGTTTGGAAGATGCCAGCTACTCATTGCCCTATGAGCTACCTGTTCCTTGCCTAGGCAGAGATTTTACAGGAAGAGAGAGCTGGTATTATCTCAATAAAATAAAAACAGCCTTTTGGATAACAAGAAGGAGACTTGGGCAGAGAAGTTACTTGTCAGAAAAGGTACTCAGCCAAAATTCTCATTTTCCCTTTGCCTGTCTCAACCCGTTAGAGGTTGTTGATTCACTGCTCCATTCCATGGTCAGGTTTCTGCTGCCACCGAAATCAGAGTATTCCAAAGGCATTAAGTCGAAATGCTCCTTAACATCAGTGAGCACAAGCATGGAATCCTCCTTAGCTTCTCTCCCTTCTGGCGATGTCAAATGTTGTATGTCTGGGGCATGCAGGCGGGTGGCTCACTGGCCCACCCTCAGTGCCCACTTCTCCCTGGGAATGGGGTTTCCATGCAGAGAAAGAGGTTTGTACAAAACAGCCGGATTGATAGGCACCGAACGCTGCATGTGAATGAGAAACAGGCCGTTGTAGGATGCAGGTGTTGTCTGCTCTTGTTCCTTTTATCTCTTAAACTGGTGACTCCGGTCTTGTATTTAACCATCTCTGCTGGGGAGGTGAGAGCTCTCATTTCTGTCCCTCAAAGCTGGATGGGTGTCGGTTGGAGATACCCAGCATTGCACCATTGCGTGGCTGCTCAGAAACCAGCCTTGGGATTCTGGTGGAGGTTTTGCACAGAGATCTTGTCAAGGTGCTTTCACCTATCTCTCCTAATCTGTGAAATTGCATTAGAGCTGCCATCGTCTCCCTATTTCTTAGGGTACAGATTCATGTAATACATCTGCAACCTGCAGAAATCACATATACTCCTACCTGCACTCCTCTCTAGAAGGTGACGGGTGATTAGGGCCATGCTGTCTAGGAGACCTGACTCCTATAGGAGCCTGCCTTCTGCTCAGATGGAGTAGACGTCATTTCTACCCTGTGTGCCAACCAGAGGGAAGACCACTCAGGGCTGGTCAGGCTGTGCTTCTCTGCTAGGGATTAAAATGCTGCTTCTGAACCTCTGGGCTTGCCCATACTTAGCCAGAGAGGTGTGTGGTTATTTTCTCTGGGGCTCTAAATCCTTCAGATGTGACTACTAATTTCATTGTCTGTTCTGCTGGTTCATGTCCTTGTATAATTCTAAACTAAGCCTTTGACCCAATGTTTACTCTATGAAATATATATCTGAAATGAGGGGCCAGGGACCAAGTTTAGGTACCTAAAAATGGGTAAATTCAGAAAAAACCAGGGAGAAATCTCAATAAAATAAATGAAGGGTTGCAGTCTGTGAAGTACTTTTTAAGTACCCATCCACACTGGAGTGCCTGTGCTTGAAAATCTGAACTCAACTTGAAACAGTCATGCTGGAGTTTTGATGATGCTCTGGAAAATATTGCCTCAACCTCTCTCAGCCCCATTCTCCCACTGCCTTGTACAGTGCAGGAGTAAAGAAGTACTGGTTGGCTTGTGTCTCTCTTCTATTCTCTGCCTTGTTACCTTCACCTGGGTTAAGTGGAGAGTTAACTCTTTTTTGTGTATAGGTGCAGGGTCTGTCTGAAGTACTAGTCTACCTGCTCTCACACAGTGCTGAAGGAAGGACTCGAAGCTATTAGCTTTGTTTAACGGTGTTAAAGTCAGCTGCTGCAGATCGCTTGCATTATTGTGCCCGGCGCTCAGGAAGGGGGTTGTGTAATTGCTGCTGCAGGGCAATGAAGCCCGTGACTCAGAGTCCCTGTGCTCTGCTTCTGCACATGGGTGTTAGAGGCCCTGTAATAGCATGAAACATACTCACAGGAATAGTGTGATTTAAGAAATTCTTTCTTCTTTGGGCTCTTGCAGCTTCTAGTAAATTATGGCAAGATGAAACAAGCCACCTTGTGAGCAGCAGAACTAGTGAAGCTCAGTTCCCTGCACACTTGTGTCCTCCTTTCCTTCTTCATGGTAACCCCAGCTTTCCCTTCTGAAGCCCTCCATTCTCTCTAATTATTCCTCTCACACGTTTAGCCATCCCTCTCGGGACACTCAGCTGCTGGTTGCTTGTGTCCAGCCAGGCAGGGACAGCAAGAACTTTGGTTGGTTGTGGGTGCCATGTGTGTTGGCTGGCCAGGACATGCGGCTGGTTATCAAGCTGACCACCTTGGGGTCCCGGTCCTGGCATCTCTCCTCTGCTGAACTATTGTTATTGATTTCCATCAAACTTGTGAGAACTTCAGTTTTGAGATTTCCACCCTCTGCCAAACTTGATTGAAACTATCTCAAAGAGCCATGACAGGAGGCACTGACAGACAGGCAGACAGTGTGAGATGATAAACCTCAACTCTGTGGGAAGCCAGGCCAAACACAAGCACCCAGGGCTGCAGACCCCATGAATGTGTGCAGTTGCCTTGATGAGATGACTTCCAGCTAGGTATCACCCTCTTCCTTACCAGGGGCAGGTTGCGCTCAGGGCTTACTGGAAAACCGGCCAAGAGTAGTTATAAGAAGACTGTCTTGCCTGGTTTTAACCACTGAGGTCCCTTTCAATCGCAGCACCTTTCCTCACAGCAGAAGAGGAATTGCTGTTTTTCAAAGTAACATTGTGGTAATTCTTATTTTAATTTGAGCATCTTCTGTCCTTGCTGCACATGATGCTGTTAAGAATAAGTCTGGGCATCTCTGCTTTTAGTTGTATGTTTTCAACGTGTGATCTATATAGAAGATCTACTTATACTGATATTTCTATCAGTAGAAATAATACCTATCTCCATATATTCACAGACACAATGTACTACAAGATGATAAAAGCACACCATTCTTCCAGGCACTGCCAGCAAAGCTTAGTAGACTCCATTAAAATTAGCTTTCTGCTCATGTCACAAGTGGTCACAGGTTCTTTTTTTCTCTTGTTTCCTCTGTAGCTATTCAGTCATCTGACCAATTTAGCAGTAAAAAAAGAAAGACAAAAAATGCCAGCCATGCAAATGTGATTGTCTAAATGATAACGGAAAATCTGTATTAAAACTGATACTGAGTTCCTCTGTGTCTAAAATTTGTCCTTGCTGGCCAGTAGTCTCAGATATTGTAGCACTGAAAGAATGAAAAATTCAAGAGGATCAGAAGGAGGGGGTAAAATGGTAGAATTGCTTTCAAGCAGCTATTTCCCATTGCAATTGATTTTCAGTAACCCTAGGAAAGATGGAAAATTCCTTCTCTTTCCTCCTTAACAATTTATGCAATATGTTTTCACCACAGAACAGTAATGGGACAATTGATCAAATACTACAAACCCACTCCTATCTCAATAAAAATACTGCGTGATCTGTGTGAATATTCTTCTTTGCCTGTGTCCAAAGGGACAACAGATATTTGTTAAAACAACATTTTCTTATCCACTTGTCTGCCAACCATCCTCTATTTCTTTGCATGCCTTCAGCAAACTTGCTGGGTGCCGGTATCAGAACTCCAGCAAATCCATAACTTGGCATCTGCCTTATTTAAGTCTCCAACTTTAAAAAGAAGAGCTGGAAGGTGTCACTGTGAATTTGCAGTTTAGCAGACAGTTTCCTTGGAGATGGACCATTCAAGGCTAACAAGCAAAGTAAGTTTCTTGGTTTTATTTCTTACATGCCTTACCTGAAATAATTGCTTGCTGCAGCAAGGACCACTCGGTGACAGGAGAACTCCCTGCTGTCCACACACAGGATGACATCTGTTAGGGAATTTTCAAGCCGAAGGTTCTCCAGGCCATTCTGGAGCACCAGAGAGAGTCCAGTATCATCAAACTTGACCTTTTCGCCACTTGAGACTTCTACCAGGTCCCCCATTTTTGTTGAACACTCGTTGTCCAAAGAGATCTCGGGCTCCTCAGAGCTCTTCTCCAGTGTGTCCCCCATTTTCTGGCCAGCACCGTCTCATTCTGTTGGTACTTCAATCTAAAAAGAGCTCCTAAGCTTCAGACGAGTCACACTGCAGAAGTTGGGCGGATTTCCTGTCCAGAGGTCGCTGCTTATCTATAGCTGTCACACACACATAACAGGAAGCCTTGCACTTTCTCATTCTGTTAACACAAACAAAGGGTGGGTTTTTTTCGGTGAATTTCAGGCAGTATCAACGTGTTTAGAAAGGACTTAAGATGCCTCTGGATGTGAGATTACAAGTGACAGGGAAGGCCTGCTTCCCACCCTCAAACCAGCCCTTTGCTGTTATCCAGAGCTGCTGGTTGTAGTGATAGGTGCACCATATGGCTATTGAGTCACTCCCACCAGACTGGGCTGCTAAGGGGCAGAGGGTATTATTTTAAATATCTTTTTCCAGGTATGTAAATATCAGTCAAAGAGCCAGTTTGGGGTTTGGTTTTTCGTTTTGGTCTTGGTCTTGTTTTTTAATACTACACAAGTGGCTGTTTCTGTCCCTCATGACACCTTAGCTGACAAACATTGGATGGCTTTTAAGGCTAAACCAGTGTAACTCTCTCCAGGACACAGAGCAGCATCAAAGATCTCACAGCTGATGGTCTTCAGGCCACACTGCTGGGCACAGCGGTGTTCCTCATGTGTCCATGCAGGCATTTTCATGCCACCAACTCTGGCTAATAGTGGAAGCTAAAGAGAGAGCCTAGGGAGCAGTGTATACATGCTCATCCCCACCATCCCAGCTGCTGGAGGTAGCTTGAGTTGCATCTACATCTAACTTTCAGTCTCCAAAAGAAACACGGATGGTGGTGGGACTGTGGGCTGAGCACCAGCAGCAGGGACACTGCTGGGGAGTGCTGGGGCTGACCCACCAGTATGACAGGAGAATGCAGAGCACAAGGCTGAATCTTTCACTGTCGCCTAGGACTGAATTGGGTCTATTTGGACCTCACCTAGATGTGAAGCTAGTCCAAGCTGACTGAGATAATCAACCACATAGCCTATTGAAAGTAACATGGTAAGTCCCCTGGCTTGCTTAGGAGTTAGCGAATCACACCACCTCTCTCTGCTCCATCCTGAGAGGAATGCGGGACTAACCTCTAACCTTGGTAGCTTGAGTGTTCATGGAACTTGTCTTTGTGATACTTACTTCTAGGAATCCTCATTTGGCCAATCCTCATGTTTTATTGTGTGTTTGGTTTCCTCTTTTGTCCCCAGCTTGGCTTAGAAGAGGGAGGTGAAAGCAGCATTCAGAGTGAGCCAGATTTAGAGGTTTCTTGTACAGAACAAGATGATCAAGAGGAAGGAAAGCAGAAAATCTCCCTTCTGCTTTCCTCTAGCTGCTTGTAATGGATTTTTCTTAATTCTATGTAGTCAGTGCAGTGCTTTGGCTTCTTCCCTTCCCAGCTAATGTAAAGATGTTCCTGCTGCCTTTTGTGCTAACTTTTAGTAATGAATGCTTCCTTTTTTAAAGCCAGTCCTGTCTTTTCACCAAGTGTTCCTCCAAGAATACAATCAGAACATGAAGGAGACCCCGCAAAAATATCAGGTGTGCTTTTAAAATCACAATATTTTAACCCTATCTTGGGTTAGATTCTCTTTGTTTATCATCATGACTTGTGACCTTAGGGAATTCATCTTATCAGGCTTTTCTCTGATGGTAAGAAGCTTCATATTTTCTTTATCTTTTTAAGTGAAAGCTGAGGTTCAGCAGTGATGACTTGATTCCAGTTGCTGAAGCTTTAAACAAAGCATTAATAGTTGTGGAAGTTGAAGTAAGATTGTATTGGCCATGAGTGGGAATGGAAACCCTGCAGTAATTAGGTGGGCTGGTAGTTGTGGTTTTGTCTCTTGGCTACCCATTAACTGCACTCTAGAAAGGACCTTAAAAGCTCAAACAAGCATTGACTCATGGTAGCAGTGATCACCGTCTTCAGTCTGTCTCCTCCTGTGCCATTGCCAACGCATGTGATGTCTTTTTAACCCTTAAAATTCTTCTTTTTTCTGCCAAGCGCCTCCCCTCCTTTCTTCTTCTGTCAGCCTGTTTTTATAGGGCTGCCTAATATTTACAGAATCCCTTGCTCAGGGATTAACCTGGAAATGTAGTAGCCAGTTTCATTATTTGGATAAGTACCAGGGCAGCGCTGAGGTGAATGTTGTGTCTTTGCAAGTGTAAGGGAACAAACCCAGCATCAGGGAGCTGCTTGCCTGACCTGCTTCATCGCCAAAGACTGCAGCAGCAACACATTCATTAATCCAGGGGCAAACCCAAGTTGTTACTTTATGGTAGCACTTTCCAAATACATTCTTCTTTTTAGCCTTTAGAAACTTGTTCTGGCTGCACTCCTACTGTTTTCATTAAAGAATTACCTGCTAGCTAAATGAACCACTTAATCTGGCAAGAGCTGAAGGCTTTTCTGTTCATGAAGTGTTTGTCTATTGTCTTTAGCTTACATATATTGAATTCATCTCTTATCGATTCTCTATCAGCCTGAGATAACTGGCTGGAATTACTGGCTATGTATATTCACCACATCTGACACCTAGTAAGTCGACAGAGCTATGTAACATTACAGACTAGTGCTGGTACATATGTATACCTGCTTGGTACGTGTTTGGCAAGCTGAGTTCAGAGACTGCCTTGCACCCTGCCCTGACCTCCTTACCTCCTCATCTTCATTGATCGTACTCCCTGCTTTTAAATGTTGATCTGTAGCCAACACCAGACCATTTTCAAATATTTGTTCCTGAAACCAGCATCTCACCACTGTGGCATTTCAGTGCTGTAAAGCTTGATCATGCCCGATGAATCTGCCTAGACTGGACAAAGGTCCTGGTCCCCATCTGGGAGAGTGAAAGATTCAGGCAGTTCCTAGGAAAAGTCGTGGACATGGGGCTGTGATTAAGAGGAGACCCAGAAGAAATCACACATGGGACACCCACCAACAATGGATTCAGAGCAAAGAGCTAAGTCATTCTTAAAGCAAAGGCAGAAACATAAAAACCTATTTCTGACAGTTCTTTTTATCCATTTTGCCTTTACACAGTCCTTGTACCTCAGCTAGCAGAGCCTGTGCTGGTTTTGGCCGGGATAGAGTTAATTTTCTTCATAGTAGCTGGCATGAGGCTATGTTTTGGATTTGCACTGCAAATAGCGTTGATAATACAGGGATATTTTAGCCACTGCTGAGCAGCACTTAAACACAGTCAAGGTCTTTTCTGCTTCTTACACCACCCCACAAGTGAGCAGGCTAGCGGTCCCCAAGAAGTTGAGAGGAGACCCTGCTGAGACAGCTGACCCCAATTGACCAAAGGGATATTCCACACCACATGGCATCATGCTCAGTATATAAAGCTGGGGGAAGAAGGAGGAAGGGGAAATATTCAGAGTTATGGTGTTTGTCTTCCCAAGTAACAGTTACACATGATGGAGCCTTGCTTTCCTGGAGATAGCAAACACCCTCCTTGATTTACTTTGCAGCTTTTGGTTTATTTATTAAACTGTCTTTATCTCAACTCAGAAGCTTTCTCACTCTTACTATTCTGATTCACTCCCCCATCCCACTGGAGGGGAGTGTGAGAGCAGCGTGGTGTTTAGTTACTGGCTGGGGCTAAACCACAACACAGCCTTTATTGAACCCAGCAAGTCAGAGAGGGACCAGGCAAGAAACATAGAACATGTGGCTTTCTGAAGGAAGAGGCCAAATGAAGACTGGTAGAAGGTTTTCTGGACTGAGACAGAAGGTGCTGAGCCAGCCTGGTATTGCACTGGGATCTGGAAACTTTCTATTCTAGGTATTGAGCAAGTTGCTGAATGGCAACAGCTTCATATTTCTGACCTAGAAGGGAATTCTCCTGTGAATGTCTTGTCACTGCAGAGCTCCCACAAAATGCATCCTTGCTGTTTCTTCTTCCTCTTACTCCGGACCATGTCCATTTCACAACCACCAGTGTTGCTCCAGGTATGTGTGATATATGACCAAGGGGCTGCTGTTGTCTATTCCACCGTATGCTTCCCCCAATGCTACAAAAATCATCACCAGAGCTGCTGAGGAGCAAGCAGATAAATTGCAAAGCTGAAGCCATCAGCAACATATTGATAGCTATGTCTTCAGACCTCCACACACTTTCTGATGGTTGTGGGAGGGAGTATTCTTTCATCTGAGGTGGCCTGTTTAAAGGTGCTAGCCTTCAACAGGAGGAGGAGACAACAGCAGAAGAGGAATCCTGAGAAGTTTTTGAGTTCTACCTAAAGTCCCACCACTGCAATCACTTCCACTCTGTAACCCAATAAATATTGCAGAAGAAGCAGAGGACCCTGCTGGGGGACACACAGCTGACTACCTAATGGTTCCTTTGTGTGGAAGCAGAATGGAGACAACAGCTGGACACACATATCAGAGCTCATCCAACCATGAGCTATTTTCTAGCACAGTGTAAAGTAAGATAGCTGAGGCCTGAGATAATCTTTCCAACCTTGGAAAATTGCTGGATGTTTTGTCTGTTTTCGGTACATTGGGATAACATTCACTAGCTTAAAATAGCATGTTCTTATTTTAGCTATCGGGAAACAAATGTGATTTTTGTTTTTGAAAATACATCCAGAATTTGTGGATCAGATTTTCTATAAACTGCAAGTTAGCATATTTGTTTCATCACAGTTGTAGTCCTTCTTCTGAATCAACACCACCTTCCATTTCAAAGCTTACTTCTTCAGCCTTCTCCCTCTGGGCAGCTGCAGTTGTTCAAAGTCAGCAAACAACCATGATTTTGTGAAGTTGACCTTTCTCATCCCTTCACTCTTGATAAGCATCTCCTATTTTGAGAGTATCACAGTGTTACTCTGCTAGCGTGGCATTTACTATCTCCCCAACTATTGCTCTCAGACTGTTTTGACTTGTATTTAAAGTCACTGGGATATTTCTAGAACAACTGCTGCTTCCATGTATTGTTTTCTTAGGGGTAGCGGGATAATCAGGCATTGTGCTAACAATCCAGATGAGTGACTCCAAACTGTGTTTTCACCTTGTATTGAAAGAGAGGGATCTCAGCTGACCAAACTGTAAATGCCAGATTATTTGGGTTGAGAATTAAGAGTTTTGTTGTTTTCCTAATCATACAGCTCCTGTGTGTGTTACTGGCTAGGGAGGTCAGCCTTAACCCTGACCTATGGATGGGCCAGTTGAGCTTGAGAAATCTTTGATCCCCTGCTCACAGGCTTTTGAGGGAGTGGTGGAGGAAGACTACTATTTAAATAAGTGCTTATTCTATTTGAAGGAGCTGGATTGCAGTCTGGGGGTGCAGTATGGTCACTCCCAAAGCTGCAGGCAGAACAAGCTGAGACATCACTTGGCACTGTATTTTAAGACCTCATAGCGCAAGGTGAGATGCACCCAAATGAAACTGGAAGGACTGAAGCCTAGGGATGGGGCTGAAGGTCAGACAGAAGAAATGCAGTAGATGCAGGCCATGGTAGCTAATGAGCACTATAACCAGCCTTCCGCATTCAGGGTGGTTTTTTCCTTCTTCCTGGAAGAAGGATGTTCTTTCCTCCACACCTTACACTACTACAGGTTTTTCATGAGAACAGACAAGTGTTTCCCCTTTTCACCCCTCAAGGTAATGAGGTTTTGAAAAAAAAAAATATATATATAGCAACAATTATTTCCATTCCCTGTTGTACAAGAAATGGAAATCCCTGCAAACAGAGAAAGAAATGTGATTCTTAAAGTTATTTTCTACTAAGTGAAGTGCCCCATTTTCTTGTAACTTAGTCCTGAATTGCTCTCTGAAAGATAGTGCTAGTGTTACTCACAAAGAGGTTTTGTCATCAGCATCAGATTCCCTCCTGCTTCAGTTTATGTAAGTAACGAGATGCTTGGGTCACTTGTCTAGTGCTGGCAGCTGTACCACCCATTTGAATTTAAAAGCATCTTCTCTGTATTATTAGTTAGTGGCTGCTTATGCGCAAATAATTCTTCCTCTAAGTAAATTATACCTTTGATCTCCGTAAGTGGACACAAGGAATTAGGTGCATGCTAGAAGAAATAAAGGCCTGTTGTCCTCAATGATATTTTGATCTTGTGTTCTTTGTGCATCTCCATCTTCGGCTTCCCAAGGTAAGAAACGCAGCCTTGGTAAGAAGTAGCAGCGCTATAGTTCAGGCACTTGTCCCATGGCTCGATAAAACATGACCACCAAAGTAGCCTTGAAATCAGTGAGAGCTGTTCAGCTTGGCAAGAGCTGGGAAATGGAGGAAGCTGCCATTTATAGTGAATTAAGTGGAGGTCTGTGTTTTAGTGTGTGCTTGATGGTAATGAATGGTAGGGACTGAAACTTCAGCTCTTGAGTCTATTCGTAGAGTATGCGAAGTGTGTCTGTGAAATGCTGACAGCATGAGACAAACCATGGGAAATAAGCCTAGTCTCAGATCTTATTGAAGTCTAAAGCAATGCTGACTTTGATTTTTCATTAAGGCTTGTTGATCTCAGCCAGTTCTGTGCACACATACCTAACTGATGAGTTCACACTCCGAGTGACGCTCTAGAGCTGTGACCAAATTTTGCTTTGGTTTTTAGGCTGCCTGAAGCTTTGAAATACTGGCTCCAGAATCAAGGTGGTCTTTGCCTTCCTTGTGATGGGCTTTTGCTATTTCACAACACAGATTTCCTTCTCAGGTTGTAAAAACTCTCAACCTGCTACTTGGGAAGACCACAAGAGGAGAAGCCAGTGTGACGATCTATGGGTTCTGTAGGCACAGAAAACAGTAGCCTGATCTCCACACCACTTGCTGACTAGCCTCAGGCTCCTTAGTTTCCTTCTCTGCAAGACTAAGTCTGTCAGATCTGAAACTCACATGGACCCAAAGTGAAAGAAGATGTTCAAGTGAAGCTCAATCCAGACAGACTGAAGCCAAAGGAGATTTTTCCCCCCACATACAGTAACAGGGAAAGGGAGCAGGACACGTTCCGAGAGGGAGCTGACACGTTGTGTGGTGCACACAGCAACTCACAGATAAGTCATTTCTTTCGATAACCCTATGAGATAGTTCCTACTGCTGGCTGATGCGGGCTTGTTTACTACCTTGTCAAGTTTACTACCTTGTCAATTATCTGAAAAATAAGGATGCCTTTGGCAAGTATTTCTACTCTTGGAACATGAGTTTTTCACTGGTAACCGAAAATTTATGTAACTAATTCTTGTGTCTCTTTTTCTGACGTAATGAAGGGCAGAATCAGTCAGCTCCCTGGCAGCTGTCTGCTGAAAGCTCAGCCTTGCTCTCTCTGGGGGAAAGAAGCAAACTGGAAAGAAGCAGAACCTTACATATTTTCAATAAGACAGATGTAACTTTTGGTCAAGGTGAAATTTGACTCAATACACCTCCATACACGTGCTCTCCTGTATGAAGCCAGTGCATGTGTCTGTCTCATTTTCAGTTTAGCTTTTTCCTCTTCCAGAGCTATTTTGTTTAGTTCACAGCTAACCTTTAAACTTTCAGTTTGATTGTGGGAAGAATGGTGAACATCCGATAAACCTGAACGTCAGTTTAAAAAAATCTGATTATAGTGCTGAGCTGGTTCCACACTGTTGTTACAGCAGCTGAAGTTTCAGCAAGTTTTAGAATACTGTTGAAAAATGGAGCTTTTGCAACTTTTCAGCTGCAGGCCTTAATTGTCTCTTTTGCAAGAAATTTAAACTTGTGTGAAACTGGTCTTTAGGCAGTATTGTTAGACAGCTTTTAAGACAATTTGACATTAGTTATACACAGGAAAGGTCTTTAACCTTAACTCTGTATGACATGAGCCAGGGAGCTCAGGAATGGGAGCAAGCCCTACTTCACGGTTTCCAGCTACCTGCAGCCTGTGGAAGAATTAAATTGGCAGGTTGTTAGCTAAGTAGCTGAGCAGGTGGGAAAATACTATTCTGAAAATATTCTTCTCTGCTGCAGAAATGTACATTTCCCTAATTATTGTCAGTAGTAAAAATCATTATTGCATTTGACATGACTGAATTATGAATGACCTAAGGTTAGAAATGATGTAGGTGAGTTATTAATAATCTTGTGCAAATAAAGATACTGTGTGAATTGTAATGATTTAAAATATGAAAAAGAGGAAGTGCTGAAAAAGTTGTAGTATTTCCTGATGGGGAAGGGAATTATCTGAATATGCTTTAACTGCTGGAGGATGGACTTGAAGGTGTTATGCTGTTAGGAACCTGCCCAGTGGAGAGTTTGGTTTTTAAGGTGACCGGAGTAACTTTAAGCCTAACACAGCCATAACTTCCTGTCTGTGAATACAGCAGATTCCTAGCAGCTGTAGCCAAAAAAGAACATTATGCTTTTCTAGCCCAATTCCTCCTTCTCCTGTGCAGTGTGGGCTGGGCAGTCCCACAGGCTGTAAGAATCCGTGCCCCAGGCTCTGCTCTCCGTGGGCTCCAGGGGAGCCAGGGCTCCAGCCTGCTCTCCAGGCTGTTCCTCCCGCAGTCTCCAGCATCGTGTGGTTGGGTTGAGCGTGCTGGGGATGCTCCAAGAATGCGGGCTGAGATGGGCTCATGCAAGTTCACAGGCTCCGGCTCACTCACAGTATTGACATACCCCAAGAGTCTAAAGTGTGGCTGCTGCAAACCTTGGCAGGAGCAAGGAGGCCGAAGAGGTACTGTGCAAGCTCCCGGTTAGCTGTCAGCTCCAGGGCTGTGCAATCCATCAGGGAAGCTGTCTGGAATGTAGGGCATTGGGACAGCTGCACCAGGCCCAGTGAAGAGCTCAGCAACGCTTGGAGTTTGGAAAGGGTGACAGATGGTTGTGCTGGCTGGTACCAGGGCCAGGAGGAGGAGCCCAGCTCGAGGGCTGCAGCGTTCAGCGTTATTGAGCGTCGGGCAGGGAATCGTGGTGCATCTGACTACGTGTGACATTTTGGAGGGGCCAAAATCATCTTAGACTTGAGAAAGCAGGTAACTTTTAAAAGTTTGTCACTTGTAATTTTAGATTCTTAACTTTAGAAATGCTACTTTAATTTTTCTGCCAGTCAATATTGATTCAAAACAATATAATTTTCCTATTCCAGTACAATTGCCCTTTCCATGATATCTGCCCCAGGGAAAACAAAAGAGCTTCAGAATGTCATACTCTTTTTAATGTGCTCCTGTGTTAGGAAAAAAGCTGGGCATTATTAGGTGTATTCCATCTTAGGAAAAAAGTATAAATAACATACATATAACAAGCATCTAAAGGAATGAAACATGTATTTGCCTTTTTATTGTGTACTGCCTACTTTAATGACCTGTTCCTCATTTCAGTTCTCCTCCCCTTATAAAATGACAAAATATATTCTCCTATGTATCAAAATGTTAATATGGAAGACTAAGAAAGCCTAATACCATATGTAATATTTCGATTTTTTCTTCAAGATTCAGTACCATATTGATGTATGCCAGGAAAGTCTAGTAGCTGGCTGTGACATAACAAAACTATCTTCTGTTTATTATCTGAAACTCATCAACTAACCAATCTTATTTTTACAGTCGTTTCTGTCTAATGATACTGCTTATGAGTAGATGGGTGAGGAAGGCTTAGGATCAAAGAGTAAACCACAGATTTCACAATGTTTTCTTGGCAAAACAACATGTTGATTTAGCTACTGCACTGGAATCTGCAAAGCTTCATTAAGTGCGTTTTTTCCGGGATTAATTTGGCTACCATTTCTTTTCCTGTCTTCATATGACAAATCTTTATCCAGGACCGGTGATCTGAAGTTGCTTTAGTCTGCTTTAGCATTTTAATAGAGCACTGTGCTTTCCTTAGAGGAGCAGGAAACTCTGCAACTCCCTTCCATGGGAGTATCTCAGGTCCCTAAACGGTCCCATTTTAGGCATCAGAGCAGGTGCTCAAAAGCTTGTTTACGGAGGGGATGATGATCTGGGCTGGGATTATGGGTGCTGCTCCAAAGCAGCTGCATCCACATAGCAGCCAGCCCCACATCCATCTGTGCCCAAGGCAGCCACCCCTGTCAGACAAGGCAGCAGCATTCAGGGTGGGAACACTGGGCTAGTGAGTGCCACCAGTGATTTCTGGATAGCAGGGAGCTTTTTTCTGTGCTGCTCTGCTGGGTGCAGGAAGCCTGGGATTTGAGGACAAACTTGTCAATTGTCCTTCTGGCATCCCATGACTCCTCCATCTTTTCAGAGCCAAGGCCTGTCGGTCAGGTGGGAGAGAAATTCCTTCCCACCACAGAGCCAAGAGCAGTAAGAGAAGCAGGCACACGAGCCTTGGAAAGCAGGTGCTGCGCCATTCAGCGCATCTGCCTGCAAGCAGAGGAGAAAGAAATCAAGGAGAACCTGGTGAACTAACTCTTCCTGGGTTAACCCTGCCTGATTAAGTTTGTGGATGACCAAAGTGAGAGGGCAGACAAAATTACAAGATGGCAGAAGTCATCTAGATATTTGCCCAAGCACCACCCCAGAGGCACAGCAGACCAGTGTCAGAGCCTCCTCAACAGGCACGATGGCTGGTGCTACAGCTGGGAGCTTGCTCACTCTTAGGGGTAGTGAGGGTATTAGGCCAAGCTCACCAATTTGTAAACTTAGGATCTGTTCCTCAGCCTATTCCCGAAGGGGTGTGTACCACACCAGAAATAGCTGGTGGCATGGGTCTGTGAGCATGGAGGTCACTGGTAGGTTTGCAAGTCTGAGATTCGCAACCCGGGGACAGTGGCATGCACAGGCCAGTTCCAAATCACGTTGATTTGAAACCTGCCTTACTTTCTGCTCCCCTGGCAGACAAAACTTTTCATATTCACTTGGGTTGGAGAAAGGAATTAACTTGTGAAACACCTGAAGGTCTCAGAGATGAAGAGGTGCAATGCTCCTGCTTATTAATTGGTCCTGGCATTGGCAAACGGTTTGAGGAGGGAGCTATTAAGCATGGCTGAAGGGCAGAGCTGGAGTTCTGCAGCAGGGTGCTCTGTGGCAGCGCGGCGTAAAGGGAAGGCCTGCGGTGCAGGGACGTGTGAAAAAATACTCCTGTAAGAAAACACTCCATGTCAACAGTTGTGGGGCTGTGGTTGACTTGAGGTTAACAAGGCTGGGTGGGAACACTGCAATAATCAGCTCGGGCAAATGTTTTTGCAGGAACCTACCTTACTCTTTCACTAGGTTAGTGACTGCACATGCCGTCTGTTTTTGCTCTTCTGAAGAACAACTCCATTCAAGTCTCCACCTGTGTGGCCAGCAAGAGCTCAAACAACTTTTCTTTTTTGCTTCTTATTTCTCCCCAAAGAGAAGAGCCGGACAAACACCAGCAGACTCGATACTGCAAGTGCTGTAAAAAAAGAAAGAGTCTGGTGTTTATAGCAGCAGTGATGCAATGTTCATTCTTCTCAGCTCTGCAATTCCATTCCCATAGTTGTCTCCCAGGCTTGGGAGATGGGAGATACCAGGTGGAAAAAATTAAAGCAGCTTCTTTCTCCACAGAAGCGCTATTGGCATGGGCCTTGTTTTGAGGCACTCACAGCGTTGAAAGGCCACTGAGGTGAGTGGGAGGAGAGGGGATTTGCCTGGTCCAGGAACACAGGCTGGCCAGGTGAGAGCCAGAGTGTACAGGGGGCTATGGAAGAGCGGAGATTTAGATATCTTTCCTGTGAGGGTGGTGAGACACTGGAACAGGTTTCCTGGAGAAGTTGTGGCTGCCCCATCGCTGGAAGTGTTCAAGGCCAGGCTGGATGGGGCTTTGAGCAACCTGATCTGGTGGGCGGTGTTCCTGCCCACGGCAGGGGGGTTGGAACTCAATGATCTTTAAGGTGCCTTCTAACTCTAACCATTCTGTGATATGCAATACTAATTGCAGGGCTAAAGGAGTAAACATGTTATTGATGTTTTGACGGGTGACTTTTGTGCTCAGGTACACGCACTGTCATTCTGGGATCTCCCCGGCCTGAGCAGGGAGAACT
>VZRU01005379.1:242629-269159 GCA_013398155.1 Pedionomus torquatus | reverse complement strand
CCTCAACCTTCTGTCCTCCCTCGTCCCTATGCAGTCCAGAATTCCATTGGCCCTCTTGGTGACAAGAGCACATTGCTGGCTCATGGATAGCTTTCTATCTACCAGGATGCCCAGATCCTTCTCTTCAGAAGGGCTTTCCATCACGTCTGCCCCTAACCTGTATTGGTGTGTGGAATTCTCCAGGTCCCCCCCAGGTGCAGGACCCTACATTTGCTCTTGTTGCACCTCATTAGGTTCTTCTCTGCCCAGCTCTTCATTCTGTCCAGGCCATACTGGATGGTAGCACAGTCCTCTAGAGTGTCAACCAGCACTCCCAGTTTGGTATCATCAGTGAACTTGTTAAGATTGGTCTCAGTCCCCTCATCCAGGTCATTGATGAACAGGGCTGGACCGAGTGTTGACCCTAGGGTGACACCATTGGTAACAGGCTTCCAACATGACCCTGCTCCATAAATTACAACCCCCTGAGTCCTGTCATACAGCCAGTTCTCAATCTACCTCACTGCAACCTCATCTAACCCATATTTCCTCAGCTTCCTAATGACGATGTTACTGTAGACAGCGTCAAAAATCTTGCTGAAGTCAAGGTAGCTGACATCTGCTGCTCTCCCCTAATCCAGTTATAACATCATAGAAGGTTATCAGGTTGAACATGACTTACCTTTGGTAAACCCAGATTGATCACTTCCAATGATTTCCTGTACTTTAAGATGTTTAGAGAAAACATCTAAAACAAGTCACTCCATTTTTTCCCAGGGACAGAAGTGAGACTAATAGGCCTGTAATTCCCGGGTCCTCCTTCTTGCCTTTTTTGTAGACTGCAGTGATATTTGCATTTTTCCAGTCCTCAGGCACCAGAGACAACATTGTCTCTGTAATGTCCGTATAGGTTCTCTAAGCAAAACTTACTGTGTTCATGGGCAAGCCCCATGGAGACTTAATTCTAATTCAAGAAAATCAACAAATATGAGATCTATACGATATACGATTTATGAGCTCAAGGTGGGCCTGCAGGCACAGTGTCGATAACCTTCTACACTGTCGTATAGCTATAGGAAAAAAAGTATTTTCATCCTACTTCTCACTTCTAACATATGGCTCCAAGAGGTACCCTTGTAAGCTTATGACATAATTGACATAATTTGTGGTGTTTCCCTAACATGAGGCTTTGTTTACAATGCATACCTTGGAGGTGGATTAGAGCATTTCAGGATTGTGGAACGAAGTCTTATTCAGTGTTCTCCCTGTTCCCAATTGGAAATGTACTTTGGCATCTGCAATCCCATGAGATACTCCTGGGCATTTTCTCACTTGCTGGTTTGTACAAACTAAGAATTAAACAGCATGGATAGTGGAAGATACTATGGGTATGGTTTCATTAGCAGTAGAGATATAGCCTCAAAGACTAGACTTTAGGAAGGGAATACAGCAGGACTCGCGCACCTCATTTAGTTATGAAAATAATATTTAGGATCTTAAAAAGCAGGTCTCTCTCTCTTATACTGTTATAATCCAAACTACCAGTCCAACCTCTGCATTATGTGCAGTTGATCTCTACCTCTGCAATGAAATTTATATCAGTAGTGTCCAAAATGTGTTTAAAGTTAGACAATATTTGCTCCTGCCTCAAAATTCTAAGTATTTTTCAACCTCAAATGTAGTACTTTGCAAACTTTGTGTAATGAAACTATTATTTTCAGTGTGGATTGAAACATCTGTTATTTGCCTTTAAACCTTTTACATTAGTGCTCTACACAGACAATTGAACTACAGACAAAATAGCTCTTGATGTAGAAATGCAGAAGCCATGTCAGCACAATGTTATTCCTGAACTAATAATTCTGCTTCAATGAGGATAGCCTTGTACTTCTCCCAGAACATGAGCTAAGATCTGTGCATAACATTGAAACATACAGGTCGGAGGACTCAGAGAGCTTGTGTCTTCAACTCAGAGCTTCAGAGCCTAATGCTAACAGAGAATCATAGATATGTTGGTTGGGAGAAATCTCCAGAGACCTTTTGATCAAGCTAGGACTATGAGTAACCAGAAACTGTATAACTGGTAATTTGATCTAGCCAAGGTAGTGTGGAGGGTGGAGATTTCTATCTCTTTGAGTAACCTTTTCCTGTGCTGCACAATCCTCCTATTGGAAATAACTGTTTCTAATAAATAACCTGAATCTCTCAGTATGATTTTACTCAATATGAGAGTATATCTCTGGCTGACATTCAGTTTAGTGTCCACTGTGGCTCTCAAGTCCTTTTCAATGATTAGTATGCATGCTTTGCAGAGCTCTATGAATGACTTTGGAGCACTTCCCAGAGCCTATACAGAATTTCAGTTTCTCCTAAGTGAAATTTGTATGTTGTCTTCTGACTCAGTTCTCCACACTGTCAAATTTCCCTGGTCTTAAACTCATTTTGGTATCTCAGCCTTTTGCTATACTTTAGCATAATCTGCAAATTTACTAAAGGTTCTCTCTGCCTCATCATCCAGACTGTTGCTAAGGAAATAAACGCCATCTGTTGTATTCATGACTACCACCATTGCTAAATTAACCACATTTTCCTTAAAGTGAACCACACTGTCTCATGGATTAGTTAAATCATAAATTCTGACATCTCCCATTACCTCCATACCTCTATGTTTTATTAGGTTATGGTCATTGCTAGCTTTCCTTATTTGTATTTTTTTTCCACAACAAATCTCCCATTTCTATGCGGTTCGCAGCTTGAAATTAGCCCTGATCAGAACTTAACAGAAGGGCTCTCCAATCGTACACAAGGTTCAGTTCCAATGTTTAGAAGTGATGTAATGGCTGAACTTGTGTCATTTAGATGCAGAACCGAATACTAGGTGCCTAGCAAAGTGGATTAGTGTGGATGAAACAGCATTCTGTTCGGTAATGTGAGTATGGACAGTTTATAACTAGTTCAGCAACAGCCAAATTGATATGTAAACCATGCAAATTCACACAACCACCAACAGATGCTCTCCCACTTGTACTCTCTTATTACTCCCTCTGTTGCTGACTCATATTCAATTTATAACTCATTGCAACTGTCTATATCCCTCTGTGTTTAAGATAGAGCTCACCAACTTACAATGAAGACAAGCAAAACATTGCCTTATGTAAAAGAAGAATAATTCTCACCACTCATTTTTCACTTAATTTCCTCAACAGAAATTCTTTATTTGTATTATTAACCACATATATAATTTAGTTAAAATTATTGCTGATGACTCTACATAAGAAAGATTTTCCTGTTGCACTGCCCAGTTTTAAATTATGAAAGTAATATACCTTATGTTATGGCTAAGTTTATTAGCAAGACTGTAAGAAACAGAACTTTAGAGAAAACTGGACTAATATATATGTCATAACTGTTGTTAATCCTAGAAACCTAAAACAAGGAAAAACTGCATAGAACACCTACTGGACAAACTTCATGATAGAAGTTTTAACTTCAGCTGGCATGGGATTTATTTCATATTAAAAAAAAAAAAAGCCATTTAAAGTAGTATTTCAAACTTATTTTTTTTTCTCATTCATAACAGCAATTATGGATTTGATGCAAGCTAGGTGCCAAAGTTCTAGCTATCTACTGTAAGAGTTTTCTCACCTAATATTAGACATTTGTATCTGAAGTGCTAGCCAAGGTTCCTGTTATAGCCATCTTATGCCCTGCATAAGTATATGATCTGGGAGACAATTTAGACATTACTGGTAAGTCATCTCCAACTGCAATAAAGTTAATTTGGGAGGCTTGGTGTCTGCATACCTTCTTAGAGCCTACAGCTCTAGTAGCCACGTGATTTCAAAGTCCAGAGAGAAATGCACTGTATTTGTATTTGCTACTACCACAGGTAGTAATAACCCCCCTAAAGATGGAAAAGACACAGGCAGGTCTGAGTGACTATAAAATGGTGCAGCTCTTTATATGTCATTTTGGTACCACAGAAACTGAGGATGACTATCATAATCAGTCATAACCTAGTGAGCAACTAGGGTCATGCAGTTGCTTGCTCACTCTCCCTCCAGTGGCATGGAGGAGAAAATCAGAATAGTAAAAGTGAGGAAAAAATATAGATTGAAATAAAGACAGTTTAGAAAGTAAAGCAAAAGCCATGCACACAAGCAAAGCAAAACAAGGGATTCATTCACTCCTTCCGAATGGCAGGCAGTTGTTCAGCCATTTCCAGGAAAGCAGGTCTCCATCACACATAACTGTTACTTGGGAAGACAAATGCCATAATGCTTATCATACCCTGCTTCTTTCTTCTTTATATAATTATTGAGCATGACATCATATGGTGTGGAATATTCCTTTAGTCAGTCAGGGTCAACTGTCCCAGCTATGTTTCCTCCCAACTTTTCGTGCTCTCCCAGTCTACTCACTGGTAGGGCATTGTGAGGAGCAGAAAAGGCCTTGACTAATTATCAGCAATCAAAAATATCAGTGAGCTATCAACATCAATCTCATCCCAAATCCAAAAGACAGCACTATCCCAGCTGCTAGAGAAAGTTAACTCTATCCCAACTGAAACCATAACACTTTGGCAGATAAACCAGGCAGGAAACAATCATCCAAGTTTAAAATTGACAGTGCTGAATTTCCAGCTTTTATGATATTAAAAAAAAAAAATCAATAAAAAAGGTACTTTAAACACCCACATGTTCAGTCCTCCTGACCTTCATCATTTCTAACAGGTCACACTTCAGTAATGCTTGACTCCCCATTGGGAAGTTAATGGACTCTTCCAGTCTAAACCAGCTGAGCGCCAATGCAATGTGATGTCCTGGGCACTGAAACAGAGCTTGCAAAAAACGTGCTGTTCTCAATAAAATTCAGCCCCTGAAGGTAGATATCTAAATTTAATATTTTCAGATTCTTAAATCAGTGGTATGATTTTCTCTATGTATAGAAGTCTCAGTGGGGCATGCAAACACTCATCAGAAAAAAAAGAAAAAAAAAAAAAAGTTATCAGTGAAACTGCAAGCAGTTCCAAAGATAAAAACAAGTGGTGAGTTCTCAGGGCATGCAGAAGTTACTAAGTACGTACATCGAAAAATGCCACCTTGACTGTCTCTTGCCTTAATCCACTCTGTTATTAAAAAGATGTAATAAAATTCATCCATTCACAGACTTTAGCAGGTCTTGCCATAACACAGTGTTGGTGTAGCTTGTCTTTTTAAAAGCTGGAAGTTTTTTCATATTACTATAAGCAAATAATAATGATATGATATTAAATTCCACGTGCTTCTTCAAATTGACTTGGCTTATTGGCAATTTGGAAGCTATTGAAGTTTACCAATACACATTGGAGAGGTCCTGTAATGTGAGAACAAGACAGCCAGAGTAAAATGCTGATATTGCCCATATTTACACTTTAGAAGCTGCAAGTAAAATAAAATAGATAAATAAGACACTACAGCTGAAAGTGAGCAGCATAAAAAATTAACACACATTGGACTTTGCTATAAGCAAAGAAGTGTGGGAACCAGAAAGTGAATAGCTAAATGGGTAAAAAACTCCCTACAAGTTAAGCATTACTGAGACCATGAAGAGAACTTCTGGAACAGTAAAGGAGAATGTAGGATAGAGAAAACTGGCTATCATATTGATTAAATTAATAATTTGTTTATTTTTGCCTCTGGCTCCTGGAATGATAAATGTGGGAGTCTGAGAAGTGGCAGAACAATGTCATTTGCTCAAATGTAGCATGTGTAAAGGGTTAAATAGAAAGACCTCTTCATAGACAGTAAGGAATGGCAATGAAAGTCCAGTAACATGAATACAGGTTAATCATGAACACAGCATAGTATCAAGAGAGGTACAATGCACAGTTCAAATGTATATTTAGTAAACAAGAAAGACTGTTTTTGTCCGGAAAGCCTGGTCTGGGATTTGGAAGATGGGGTCTAAGTTGTCGACTCTTCCACCACTGTGTTGCATGCTGTCTTCCCGATTTAGCTGCCTGCAAGAGAAAGATAACAGCACTTTTCCATCCATCCTCATAATTTCTGTGGTGACCTTTCACACAAGCCAGGACTGGACTTTAAGAAATTCTAAAAAGTGGAACAGATAATAGTCTCCATCTAAAGCAGATTCAAATCTCAGTAGGAGTCTAGAGGCAAGAAATGGCTATCAGACAGTTTGGAAAGTTCAGGGGAATATTGATGTTTTATTGTCCCACAAGGAAGGCAGTACTTCTTATGTACCTGAACCTCTATCTAGATTTTTTAAACATGTAAAGAGAAAGGTAATCTCAAGGAAGGTTTTGACCTGAGATAATGGAAAGAAAGGACAACTTCTTCCCAGCATGCAGGAGGTAGCATGAGCAGACCTATCTGTAAATTGAGAGAGTTGGAAATGGGTTTTTGTGGAATGGGCAGGACAAAGGTGAGAATCAATTTCTGAATACCTACTAATAGAGAGCAGTAGAATGGTGATAATGAAAGAATTTGAGATAAAGGACTTGTCAGATGCACCAGAGCCTCATGGAGAAGGGTATATAGAATAGTAGACCAAAATGAAAAGGTGAGCTGAGCAAAATGAGACTCAAGTTGCCAAGGTCAAAGAAAATTGATAATGTAGCTGCAACAGCTTTGGAGATTGGAAAAGAGTTTTCCTTATCTGTTATTTCCATTTAGATTGTAAGATGTCCAGTGCAACGACTTTTCCTGGTTTTGAAAGGGGAACTGATTAGGTGAAAACCTGAATCTTTTAGCTGCCAAGACTTGGATTTGAACTTTTTACTTGCATTATTTTTTTCCCTGCTTTAGTGCAGGCGAGAGAGGCACTGTATTTTCTGGTAGCTGGGTGGGGCATGTCATATGTAAGATGCAAAACAGGAAGTTTGCACCCTGAGTGCTGATTGTAATATGAAATGAAATGAAGACAAAGAAGAAATGAAGAAATGTAGACAAAGATTCTGAATGTCTGCATCCTGGAGCCCGCTACATATTTTTTCCTTTCTTTACATCAAAATCCTAAAAAGAATTATGTACTGTGAGGCACAGAAGTCACAGGGATCCTTCCTATCCCATTAATCGCTTCCCATTTCACTGTGTTTACTCCTACTTCTGTACAACAGACAAGCACAGAGGAGGACCTGACACTATCAACTTCTGTGGGCCGAGAACTTGTAGGTGGGATGAAGTAGAAAGATACTCTACTGCAATCCTCAATCCAAAGTCCAGGTGTATGTGCCAAGCTATGCTTTTTCCTTTATATGTTAGAAATACCTATCTTCGATTTAAATTATTGTCTTTTCTGCAGAAGGCAGAAAAAAGAAAAAAAAAAAGAAAAGAAAAGAAAAGAAAAGAAAAGAAAAGAAAAGAAAAGAAAAGAAAAGAAAAGAAAAAAAAAGAAAAAGGAAGCAAGGCAAAAATAATGTAATGAAGAAGGAAGATTAGAACAGGAGGCAAAAGACAAGTACACAAATACAAGAAGAAATGAAGTTTTGTAAGAGAGGAAAGGTGATTGCAATAATGAACCTCCCATGGGGCAAAAACCTGCCCTAAATTGTGAGAGTTATTCATAGCAGCTCCAGCTCCTGGATTTGAGACACCAAGCTGGGCTACTTTGTATGTTTCCTGGAATGCCAATACCAAGATTGCACTTCAAGCTCCCAGCTGCTTCACAGCAGTGCTGTGATTCAGCTCTGGGAATAGAACCAAATATTTGGCTGCATTTGTGTGTGAAATGCACACTGAGTCCTTTTCTTTTTATCTGTGCAAGACTGTAAGGTGGGAAAAAATTCTTCACAATTAAAGATACCAACAAACTGTCTTACTAATATTCTGTAATGTTTGTTTGTTGGGCTTTTTTTCCTGATGGGGGAAAAAGAAAGGGAAAGGTCCTTTCTGCAGAAATAGAATAGAACAAGGTATTATATATCAAGTTATGCAATGGCTACCCTGCTAAATATGACTATAATAAAGTATTAAAAATTATAAGAATATGTACATGCTACTGGTTGGATGGAAAGTCTGCTTCTCTAGTACTGGAAAATAAATTTATGGCAACTAATTTGGTTTAGTAAGCTCAAAATATTTAGATGAGATATTAGGAATAAATTCTTTCCTGTGAGGGTGGTGAGGCACTGGAACGGGTTGCCCAGGGAAGTTGTGGATGCCCCATTCCTGTAAGCGTTCAAGGCTAGGCTGGATGGGGCTTTGAGCAACCTATTCTAGTGGGAGATGTCCCTGACCATGGCAGGAGGGTTGGAACTCAATGATCTTTAAGGTCCCTTCCAGCTCTAACCATTCTATGATTCTATGAAATGACCTAAGATGTAAAGCAAAATGTGGCCCATTTGGTCTTTAATTTCTGGATTATAGTAATTTAACATTTTCAAGCTTTCTGTTACAGCTGAGAGATAAAAAATTACTCTCTGCTTTGAATGAAAGCTAAGATTCTTCTTTTGTGTTTTTGTGGTTTTTTTCTTCAATATCTGGAACTTTTAAGGAAAATAAATGTAGAGAGACTCACAGGAAAATTACATGAGTTAGCAGTATAGACTTTCATTTATATTTTGTTGGTGGGGCAAGACGGACCATTTTCAGCATATAAGCCAGGGTTTTCCAATCACTGAGATTTGCACACCCTCTGCATATTTTTCACCAGAGATAAAATTCCTCTTGTAGAAAATTTAAGACTATAAATAACATGTTTTCCTTATTTAACTCCAGTAGATTTCTACTGGAGAAATCCACCCCACAGGTCCATGGAGTACAGACTCAATGCTACAGTTTTGGTTTATCTTCCCTTCATAACAAAAGACCAAGACTTTCCAAATGTAATTCACTGAACAAGCTTTTAGCTTTCCAATACATACTTACATATGCATTTCCTACACATATGTTTCTACAAATATCTTCATAGTTTGCTAGCTCCAAGTTTTATAAAGGCCAATGCTGGAGGATTTTAATGCTTCCAATGATTATTTTCACTACAAAGAAATATGGTCTATACTAAATTTAAAAAAATGGATAAAACTTGTTATGTCTATTTCTGCTGGAGAACACCTCAGTGTTAAAGTATTTTTCCCTTCTGTATATTAAACTTTTGGAAATGCAAATGATGACCTGTATAAACACAAGAAGAGTGGAAGACAGCAACCTTATTCCCAGCAGGAAGAGGAAGAAGGACACTTCTTATCTTTGGGTTTTTTGTTGGTTTGGGGTTTTTTTGTTGCTGTTTTGGTTTGGTTCAGTTTTTTGGTTTGGTTTGTTTGTTTGGGTTTTTTTTGCTTGTTTGTGGGTTTTTTGTTTGTTTGGGGTTTTTTGTTAGTTTTTGTTTTTGTTTTTCCTGTTGTTTTGTTTGTTTGCTTTGTTTTGTTTTGCTTGGCAAAAACCAAAACTGGCAGCTGCAAAGCTGTGAGATATTTGTATAAAGAATCAAGTGAGTTCAGCTTGTGAAGAAGAGTGTAGACTGGTTGAAGAAACTCTTGAAAGAGAACTAGTAGCATAAGAGCAATGTGCAAAGTCACATGTAGCAACATAATCATCATAGGTTAGAGGAAAAAGCAAGAGGAATAGGTAACATCCAGCCGGTAAACTACCACTCTCTTAGTAGTGTGAAAGACTGAGACATACCTAACATCTATCAGAATAAACATGCTGATATATTGAAAGACATGTTCTGTTTTCAGGTACTCTTTCCTGTGCAAGTCATAGAGGTGCTCACTGATCACTGGATCTCACAGAGTATTAGTCCTTCTTGTTAAACAAAAAACTTGACATTTTTTGTTGTTTGGAATATAAGTTATTTGTGTCCTTGTTCAGGGCAAGAACACATATTGATGCTAATTGGTGTTACTCAAATAAATTCAGTGCTAATTTATACCATCAGAGTCTATTTCCTTCATTTTTTATACTCAGGGAGGCTGAATGAATTACACACTCTTAGTTTTGATCTTTAGGTGCCATCTTATTGTATTTATCTAATTATTTAAACAGTTTATTTATCCTGAGTACTTTGCTAAACCTTAATAAAATCACGCTAAACCCGTCAAGGTTAATAGACTTAGACACTCAAGAGAGTTGGAGAGATCACAGGTGGAATTTCACAAAGTTTCTTTTCCTAAACTGAATGGGTTTCTTGAGGACACAAAACAAGTTCCAACAAGTGAGAGAACTTGAAGAATCCAGTGCGATTTCAAATGGTGTTTGGATATCAGTCTGTTCAATGTTGCTCTGAATTCACTGGGTCTGGGCTTGAGCAGAATTCACCATTCCATGAAAACATGTTACATGAAACGTAGATGCTTTCAGTCTACAGAAAACTTCTATGGTGACCTGGATTTTGAAGGATTGGTGAAGGATTTTGAAGATCAAAATAACAGATGCTTTCAAGCAAGTTTTATGGAAACCTGGTTTCACCAGTGTGTATTTTTAATTTAGCCTCACAGCTAAATATCCTCACAGCTCCAGCTAACATAAAAAATAAATACTTCAGTGTTCCCAAGTGGATCAAAGAGATTTTGTGTGATAATTACCATTTCTGTACATTGTATGCATGCAGGGCTTTTCTCCCCATGTGTTAGGACCATCTTAATTTTGCTTTTGTGAAAGTAAAAAATATGGTCTCATGTGCGAACTGTGTTATTATACTTCCATTATTACATTAAGACATGAGAATTATAGATAATAAATTTCTCAAATTACCTTTACCGAATTGTGTGAAAGATGATACAGTGGCAGGAACTTATTAAACATACTAAAACAACATAAAACTTCTAAAATAAAACCCAACAGTACAGTAACAAAATTGAAACATGCTTTACCTGTCCATAGTATATAGACAACAAAAGCATCAACACCAAAGACTTAGTAAATGCCTAGGAAAGATCATCTCTCCCAGGAAGCAACTCATAGATTATTTATGTTGGTTCTGACTGTTGATTAGGATCTTCTTGTCCTTTACATTATTTATTTTGTTTTATACTATAACACAGTAAGGGAAAACTTTGAATAATTCAGCTGCATTCAAGGTAAAGCCTGCACTTGGCTGAAAATATGTGCATGTTTGTTTTGAATGGTTTTGAAGAAAGAACAGGAAGACTCAACTCTTTGTAATTGGGGTGAAGTGCCTCACATTCTGTAAACAAAACCAGAAATGGGTCCCCATAATGAAAAAGGGAACACAGTGGCTCAAAAGCACCAAGAGTGTCTTTCCAGTGATTGAATTTGGTAAGAATGGATGAAGATCTTTGCATTCAAACTTTAACCAAAGAGAACACATTTTTTAAAATTTCCTTTGGCAACTAATGAGCAATGTGAAATTATGCTTCTTATTTAGTCAAAGACTGAACAGAAATGATCATCATTGACTTAAAGACAGATGTCTACTTTCTATGTGACATAGGAAGACTAATTTCTTCTTTGTGTGGAGCAAATCAGCAAAAATCTTTCTGATTGTGGCCTTTCCTGCTTCCCAGCAGATGTCACAAACTCTGTAGTTCTCCCTCTTACCAGTTCTGAGTTGTTCTATCATTTAAATCTGAAAAAATTTTCTCCTGACTCCTACACAAGGCATATACAATAGATATTGTGCAACAACATATGTCTTTTACCCAGTTCCCATATCTGCTTCTTGCTTTTTATTTTTTCCTTCCCCTTAGAGCTATTTGAAACATTTGTGGGATTTTTCAGAAAACACAAACCTTTTTCTTTTATTTTGTAAGTCTGGCTTCAGATGAAAATGGAATTATCAGCCTAAATATTTGCTGAAGAAGAAAAGATGTTTGACATGTTTGTTTTTGAAGAAATCTGCATAAAAATCACCAGTCCAGATATTTTATATGTCAAGCTTGCTAACAAATAATAAAAAAATCACCTAAAATGAAAAGATGACAAGCTGTGTTTCTTATTTGTCTCAAGAAAAACAAAATATTTCTTTTAACCTTGCTAGCTATTGAAGGTAGCTGAAGAGAATAATTAATACTTTTTGTGAGTTTCAATTACTTTTTCTAAACTCTGTGCATGTTCCAATCTCATCATGAGCTGGATGATGGTGTCACAATACTATGAAAAATTTTGTATACCTGTGTCATCTTGAATGTCTCTGACCAGTTATGTTTCTCTCCAATAAAAAACATACTAATACATATTTTCAAATATGCTAGAGTCCTACCCAGTCCTACATTTCTTGAGTTTATTATCATGTAATTCTTCAGGATGAGGAGAATCAATGGTCTTCATCTTCTGGTTTCTTTTGTCTCTCCTTCATATCTTGTTTGAAGTTTTTCAACTGAAGCCTCAGGCTTCTGTCTTGCAATCATGTCACTACCTTTGACCGCAAAACTCTCCCAGCTGTGTGAGTTGAATTGCTTTTAAGCAGAGGATAATGAGTTTCTTTCTCTGGTGTTGGCAACAGCTTTTGGAGTTGCTTTCTAATGCACAGTTGTAAATCTCTATGCAACTTGCTCAGGAGAGGAGAGAATCATCATTTTGCAAACTGTATAAGTATGGACATCTGAGGATCTGGCCATATTTTTCAACCTACTTTCCCTCATCTGACATTTTATTAATGTTAATGAAGACCCAGACTTTTCCTAAAATATGTTAGATAAATAACTAGACTAGAAAAGCACAATATCTATTTAATTGTTTGGGTTTTTTAATCTTATTGGCTACTTACTGGTTTAGCAACTACAACAGAGATCTGATCCTGGTCCAAACCAGATATAGAGATGATAAACCCCAAAAGACGGCAATGAGGTAAGAGTGAGTAGGACCGGGAAGGTAATATTTTATCCATGACTCTTTCATTTAAGGTTTCAAAGTACTTTTTTACAATGAACAGGTCAGTCGGTGAAATAATTTCATAATATTCCATCTTTTCCTCTCTTTTCACATACTACACGGAAAATTAATTAAGTTTACAAAACAGAGGAAAACATTAATTGCAGAAACAGAAGAAAAGGGGTGTCAGAAGTATCACCCTCAAAAAAACAAAATAACTCTGAAAGCTAATTTTTCTTAAATTATGTTCAGACTTTAGAAATTAACGTTTCTGCTGGGAATCTGTTTGAAAAGTCTTATCTACCAGTAAAAATGGCAAAATATTCACAAATAGTTGTGAGTATTGAGCCCACAGTCACTGCATTAATTGTGTGGGCAGTGTGCTTTATGCCATCAAAACCATTTTAAATACAATTTTAAGTATCTTAGCTTCTTAAAGATGACACAATAGGGACATTTCAGCTACTTAGGAATTTGAAGTCAAGTTTGAGATATTTTGCAACACACTTAATAGGCAAGCCCCTCTTTTTTTTCCATAGCATTTTGAGAAAGATCCCTATTCTAGATGTTAACAGCTTCAGAACCTTAAGCAAAATATTTTTGACAGAGATAACTTGATCAAAGCTGCAGCCTTGCTGAATTGCATGACCAGGGTAACAAAACTGAACTCCCTTTTGTATTTCTCAAATAGTGCTGTTTTCAGAATACTTAACTTTCAAATACAATTTTCATATATATTTCTAAATAACTAGCAAAGATCCAGCCTCATACCTTCATAAGCAAAATGAGATATGACAATGATCTTATTGGAGTTGGAAAGCTCGTGTAAGTTAACTCTGGGTAGAGGACTAAAACATGTCATAAATTAACAAAACATTGTAGGAAGTAGTTATTCTTGTCCAGATTTTTTCTTGGTTTTTACACACCATTTGCTATGTAACACTTTCTGACAGAACATAACACATGTCCTAAGATTCATGAAAATTTAATGGACCTTGATTTCAAAAGTGCAGAGATAAAAGTGGATGCTGGAAGAATATCTTAACATAGACTGTTTTGTTAAAATGTCCTTTGCTTCACAAGATAATATCTTACAACATGAATACTGTCCTTGTTTTCTGTTATCTCAATCCCGCCACATCAATTTTTAATAAATCTTTATTCTGGTTTTGATGACCTGATTAGTGATATTTTAATTTTCCAGTTTCAGAAGATCATACAGAAACAACATGCGGATGACATCTAGTTATCTAGCTAATATCCAGGTGCTGGAGGGAATATGTCAATAGTATTCTCTACTTTCAAAATCTTTTAAACCGAACATAACAATCCCCCACTGCTGTTCTGGATTACTCCAGAAAATCACTAGTGATGTAGAAATAGGTGAAAATAAATATTGGCACGTCAGTTAGTGAGCTGGAAGAAACCAATCATCTGACCAGGCAAAAAAGGATAAAAGAAATAAAGAGAATTGTCCATAGTCACGGTTGTTCACTGACAGTAGTGATGGATCAGACCCTATAGTATCCATGTCCCCTCCTGGTTTTGTCTCTGATATCCTCCACCTATATTTATGTAAATTAGAGAATGACAGAGTTTTTCCTCCTCCTAAGGTGTGAAAGTTTTTCAGATTTTACCATGGCTTTTCATCTATTAGTTTAATATTATGGTAATACTATAATCTGCCAAATTTCATGTTCTGTGGACATTGGAGCCTGGAAAGCTGTGTACTGAAAGACAATTTTCATGGCTAAGAATGGCTAGAGCTTTAGAAGAAAATGTGTATTCCCATACCATGTCCTACCTATATTACTAGTATATAGGTTAAAAATTTACCTGGATGTCAGCTTTAGAGGGCAATATCAAGGGGAGAATTCCATCTGGTACTTAGTTCAAACTTAGCCTTTCCTGGTGAGGAATAGTTTGAGAATACACCCTTGTTTCTCCAGCATGATTTGTTATCTAAATCATTCTTGGGAAGTGCATTCTTTTGAGCTGCCTATTGTTCAGTTACTGTGTCCATAATGCAAATAATGCTTCAGATCTTTTGGTGCCAAAGAGAAGTGCTACTACTTTCCTCTTACCCAACTGTCATGGACTTTTAGTTAACTGTCCATTTAAGTGACATACAGATGAATAAATATTTTCAACAGTTATTTTATTTGAGAAAGCAAAATTATTCCCATGATTTGGCAAGAAGCAGGGAAGAAAATTTTGAAACAGCATCTTAAAAATACCATGCCACTTTATGTTGCCATTAGGAAAAAAAAATATTTAAAATTTTCTTTCATTTAAAAATATTAACTAAATGAAAGGTTTACCACAACATGAAATTTGAAATTAAATCTTTGGTTTTGAGCTGTAAAGCACTTTCTGTTTAACATTAATTAATCTAGAGATTCTTTTTTTTTGTAAGCAAACCCACTCTACTATCTTCTTTCTCAAAAAAAAAGAAAAAAAGAAAAAAAAAAGAGAAAAAAAAAATCCCCTTTTTGTGTTTTGTATATCATTTTCATGTCAGGAAAGCTGTGCTCTGAGTTCTGTAACAGAACACAATACAGGAGATCATGTGGAAACGAGACAGGAAAATAGGCTGGTGATCAGTCTAATAATACTAAAACAAGGTCTATTTTGGAGAGTAATGTAGGTAGAATAGCTTCTAGAAAATCTCAGACCAGTGATTATGCTACCTTAGGGTACAATGTGGCATGCATCTTAGTGACTCCTGTCTTTTACTGCAGAGATTAAGTGATTTTTCTTGCTTCATTGGAGAGATGTGTTTTTTGTTTAATGATCTTCTATGCCAATTTGAAATATAAGTATTTTCATGGGGGATCGATCACAATGGTTGCAAGGTTTAAAAAGAATGGGCAAACAAAACATCAAGGTAGCAATTATCCAATGTTTTCAGACATATTTTCCAATGCACTTTGCAGTGGAGGAGACTACACCACAGTAGGGGGGTTGGATACTCGCTGGTTGTTCTGTGCCCCTGAGCCTCTAAGTACATGACTAAATTATACAGAGCATACCAGCTTACTGCAGAAATGTGCTTCTGATTCTTCCTTTTTAAATTGTTTGCTGATGCTAATAACCAGCAATACCTTGTTTCTCTACATAAATAAAAAAAATATCCTCTTTGGAAAAAATGGTAACGTGGAAACTCCAGACTTTCTTCATCCAGAGCTGCCTGCTTTTCCCTGATGCAAAATCTTAAACTTGGCACCACAGGTATCCAATTTAGAGTTCTCCTTGGATTCAGTTAAGCTCAATGAAGGTAACTTCGTGGGTTTAATTAAACACAGAGAAACTACAAAACACCTGCAGGTCACATGAAGCTACCCAATTACAAGAGACATCATAATTGACACCACTAGCTTTATATTCTTAATACAGGTGATGGGCATGGAACTGTTCGTATAGAAGCATCACAGCCAAACAAGCTCTGGCAATGACAAGCAACAAGTGCATCTGAAAGCAGTCTGCTGCTTTACCTTTCCAGAAGCAAACATCCATTGTCACAACAGGGACTCAGGGTGTCAGCACTCCTTAAAAATCATATTTTGAGAAAGTAATATCTGACTGCAGTCCAAACAATAATTGGAAGAGATTTAGATCGTGTAAAAATGGAATTTTGGTTCCAAATTTTTTGCTTCCAAGCACAGTAATAAATTTTGAACACATGCAACTTTTTTCTTTTTTCCTACAAAAATTACAGCTCTAACAGGTAAATAAATTTCTCTCTTATGATTGACTTGAGTATCATAATAACTCTCACAAACACATTTTTATTTTAAAATACTGACATTTTATCATTGTATAAGAGCTATTATTCGGACCTAGGGATCACTCTTGGCCATTACAGAAGCTGGTACAGCACAAGGAAGTATATAGGTGAATAATACTGATAATTTTAAGTTCAATACTACTGAGTTACAATAATGCTATTTACTTTTTTAAAATTTGTTCTATATTTACCTTTCCAACGGCATGATCACATTCTGTTCTGTACATAGTCACCAGTATACATAAGCTAAGTTTCTGTGAAGAGAGGTGTGCCTTCACCAGATCGTGCTGCCAGCAGTGAAAAGCCATTTCACGATCTTAAAACTCTATGAAGGACAGGGGTAAAAACAAAGTGTTTTCAGATGTCATATTCTCTGAGGAAAAATAATTTCACATTTGCATTAAAAATGTGTATTTGTAATTGTATCCTGTGATTCATTACCTTCCCATCTGCATCTGGAAGGGAAATGCAGTAAGTTTACAGTTGAATTGCTGAAGAAGTTTGGATTTCTGAGGGTGGAATGCATTTTAGCTAACAAACTATTAAAAGTGATTTTGTCCAGCAAGGAATTATTATACACAATTTCAATAGCTTGTATTAGTAGGGTAACTCACAAACTAGAAAAAGCTGTGGTTATCTGTAAGAAGTTGTTAGCCACGTCCCTGGTGTGATGACCAGGGACTTGCAAGCTTTGAAGTAGGTGTCCTTAGCAAGTGAATCCCTGTGCATCTATTGTGATAAACAACCTCAGTTTTAGTTTTATTTTCTATTCTTGCTCTCTGCAGCTAACCACATATTTGCAGTTTAGCACACAGCAGGGTACAGGACTACGCTAAAAGATGCTGGACTGAATTCACTTAATTCTATAATGACTTCCATCTTCTGACCAAGCATTGTTTGGTGATAAATCATATAACGCATTGCATCAGCTAAGAATAAGATTCTGTTCTTCATTGACCATTCAGCCTGTTGTCACAATAGTACTTAAATACATTTATTTATTTAAAATGTTGTTGCTTATATGCAGCTCTCTGCAGCTTTAATCTCAAGTGCTAGTCTCAGCTATCACATTTTGTAACATTCAGTGGAATTGCATAAAATTCAAATCAATAAAAACTGTCATGGTGTGATTCATGTGGTGTTTAGTAAACAAAGTAGATGAGTTTGACCTGACTGAAAGCTGTGATCAGCACAAAATACACTGAATACAAAATGTGCTGTTGATGTGCAGCAGAGCTGGGCAGTATATACATAAATTTATCTAACTACTTTGGGAAGATCTTATCTTTTAAAAAATATTTAATTCGACAATCTTGGTATAAACCCCAATATCGCTTGTTTATAAAACCTTACATTTGTTTCCTTGCTTGAAAAAGCAAAGTGAGATCCATTTCTACTTTGAGATCATAACAGGAACTACTGCCTTGATCAAAAATTATTAAATTTTTTACATTTCTTGCCATTTATAAATTCTCTAAATAGAAAAAAAACAGTAACAAGACAATTTTTAAAAGCTTATACATTGAAGGTGGGATCTTAGCTGATTTTAGGTGAAAGAAAGGTATTGCTAAAATCCTGTTAAATATTCTTGTCAATTGTGGATTAATTCAGTTCCTTTCTTTTTCTCTCTTTCTCTTTTAAATAAACAAAAATATGGACTATAGACACAGGTGGCAGCAAGTCTTTGGCATAATAAATACATCATTTGGCTAATTAAATGTCTGGTTTTTTTTTCTATTAGAATTAAATTCTAATTCCTTTTCATTTAGTATGAACAGACTATGGCAAAGGAAATAAGAATGCAAATCTATTTACAGAGATTGGCAATCTAACATTTCCTAGGCCTTCAAGTGTCCACGGCAGTGTTTATTACTCATCCAGAGCTCCTGTATTGGGACTGAGGGTAAATTTGTGTCATTATAGTGACTTTACAGGTGGTGACCTGTAGTAGAGTAGTCAGATGCAAGTTCATTTGTCATTAGGCCAGTGAAAAGCAACTTCCTCGACTTCTATCTTTCCACCTCTGTGAAATATCAAAAATCTGCAAATAAATGCATTATGAACTAAAATATGATGTCAGCTGATTCTCCAGGGCACTAGCTATGAAATGATATTTCAGCCTACATTAATATAAAGATAAAGTGAAATGTTACTATGAAATCTGAAAAATATGTTCCAAACTATCTTATTTTATCCCAGTTTGAATTGTTTTCTGCTGTATTTTATTGTGGGTGGTTGTTTTTTTCCAACGCAAACAAATATGGACATAGTCATGAAAGAACAAGCTATGTTGAGGGATGAAAGTACTTGAGACCTGTGCAGATTTTCTCTGACAGTGATGTGAGCTGCCAGTTATGTGATTCCATTTCCTGACCCTTAGTTATTTTGCATTCTTAAATGACTGCACAGTATGATGCTCAGAAGGAAAACACACAAAAAAAAATCTGATTAGAATGTTAGAATGACAGTTATTCCAATACTCCAAATGTTAAAAAAATTATATCCTAAATAATGTAGTTTTATTTTTTATTTGCCTATATTTCAGTACATAGAGATTTTGATTTCAAAATAAGATCTTGTATTTATAAATGAAAATACTTCCCCCCACACCACATTTTTTTGGGCTTGAAGATGAATTCTGTGCCATCAAAAAGAAGAATGTTCATAGTCACACTAAATCTTATTTTGTCATCTTGAAGACTTTAAAGTTAATATGACTTATTTAGGCTCACTTCCAAGCTCTTTTTTAGTTACTGATTTCTTTTACAGAAATACGCTCCCAATCATTTCAAGAGACATTTGCATTAAGCTGGGAGCCAGCAAAGCACTTAAGTTAGTGTGCTTAATAAAATGCATCTTCCATTGAAATCACTGTGTCAGCCTGCAAGCTTAAAAATAAGCATATAAGCATGTGCTAAATTGCTCTGATGAATTAGAGCTGATCAGCATTTTTGTTATCACTGAAGTCAGGAGAGGTCCTCAAGCTTGTTATTTTTTTCCTCCTTTTAGCTCATTGTTAAAGTAAAGCTTTGTAACTGGAAGGTTTTGGACTGTGATTTAAAAGCAGACATAATCCATCACTGGAAGAATGTGGAACAGGCAACCATTTGAGACAGTCACTTAATTTTAACTTTTAAATGACAGTAGTAAGTTTTTGCAAACAGTCTTCCCTTTGATTGCCTGAGACAGTGATTTCTAGGCCAGCAGTTTTCACAGAGTCACTAGCTGGTCTTTTTTTCAGCAGGTGAAAAAAGTTCCAAGGCTTTAAATCTGACAGTCGCCTCTGTATAGATGATGAGTACAGTTATTCTGGATCAGTGAAATATTACTTGTTTTTCAGTAGTACCTTAATACCTTGCACAGTACGTTAAGAGTTTTGTGTATGTTATGTTAACCCTTGTCCCTCAACATTTCCAGGATGGGTGGTTCATGTTTTTGGAATAGAGCAAACCAGATAGAGAGCATCTGCTTTTCCAGAGGATCATGAATCCATCTAAGCATAAGCTAGAGCCCAACATCATGGTGCTGAGACCCTTTTTCACACTGATTTATCTAAACCACTATTTTATCTCAGTGCTTTGTAAGACTTGACCAATAATAAAAATATCAAAGTTGAAGACCTAATTCTCTATGAAGATAATTACCCAAAATAAAAACTTTCCATTAATTTTAGACATCTAGGAGAAAAACGGAACTGCCTTTACCTGTTTATCTAATGCCAAAAGAGTGGAACAGGATAAATCACCTTCTGGAGATGCATCTCACCAGTGTATATAAAGCACGTTTATATAAACAAGTAAATCTAAACACAATAGTGGTAAAATGATTTAGCTGCAAGGCCAAGACATAAAGAATTTTTAGATATTCAGCTTCTATCAAGAAGTTATGCAATCAGGTGTGCAATTATTTGAGCTTAAAGGCATTTTTGGAGATATTTTTCTTGGCAACTAATTAGACTAAGGATAGAGATGACTACAGAAAGAGAGTTTCAAGGTTTTTTTGCCTTTTAGTCATAAAATTCCATATAGCGCACAATATTTTTTATTCCATTACTCTTTTTTTATGATGAAACATTGAATGCGACTGCTCTAGTGAGATTCTTGCCTTACAATAGATTGAAATTGAAAAACATTAAAGTTTATAGGAATAATTCTTCAAATTATAATTGCCTTTCCATACCAGAGATTTGTTTTTGTGTGAAGCTATCAAATACTTAATAGCAGACCTTCGCATAAAAGCAATTTTATTAAACAAAATGTAAAAATACAGCTGTTTAAATTATTGACGTCAATCCCTTGGAAGTTTGCTGGTAGTGCAATTACTGCTTATTTCTAACAGAAGAATAGAATAACTTTAGGAAATATATTATTTTATATTTTTCAATGTCATATAAATGTAAACAATTCATTCCTGAAAAATAACAGTATGTAAAGAATAAAATAATAGTCTGTAGCTTAAAGTTACCATATTCTCATTTGAGAAATAAGTCTGAAAAAACATCTGCTGCATTTGTTCACCCATTCTTGTCAGCAGCTAAAATCTCTATAAGACAGAATAATTTTTATGATGGTCATATAAAGTCAGGCTTTAAGGAGTTTGATGCCCAATTTTGAGATTGGTCAGATTTTGTCTGAGACAGGGAGATCTAGAAGACCTTTTGGTAATAGCTCAGAAAAAAATACTCTGCAGTAATTCACCTCTTTACTCCTGAGTAACAACAGACCTATCTCTTGAATAAGGAAGCTTCAATATTTTGTGGTAATAAGCCATTGCTCTGTACACTTGAAGGTGAAAGCCAGCTTCTTTGGTGTGAGTTTTTCAAGTGAGTGGTTGACAATTCTCAGCAGTAGTGCAGAAATAGCTGTATAGGCAGTCATTCAATTTTCCTTAAGATTTTCAAAAAGTCTGGAGATTTTTTCATATTTTGTGTTTCAGACATAATGCATAGGAAAGAAAAATCAGTTGCCTAGTTTAAAGTTTCCAAGTGTTTTATATGTGACCCTTGGGTTCACAGCCATGTACCTAAATTAAGGAGAAAGGAAAAAAAGAAAGAAAAGAAAGGTGGATAATACTGCAAAGTATAAAATTATTCTGATGGCAAGTCACTTAAAAGGAGAATTATTCAATAGAAAATTGTTGCGAAACCCTAATCTATCAGTATCTGTCAGGAAGCAAAATACTTCATACTAGTATTGTAGGAGAATTGCTGAAAATAGATATGTGATATATGAAAATGATATAATTACTTCTTTCATTATTTATGGATTAACCTTCTTTTCAGACATTTCTCTTTGAATTTGGAAGTTCCCTCCTTTGTTCTAATCATGGAGCACAGGTTGTCGTATTCATATATCAGGAAATGCCCTCTGAGAAGCCTTGGAAAGGCTGCCTGGGCTGGACTCTGGATGTGAGAGACAGGTTTTCACTGGAAGGGCAAGATGAATTAGTGGAATGTGACGTGGTGCTGTAGGTTTGTAAGGGACAAAATATACCACGCTTATAGAGAATAGTAACAGCACCAGCCCTTGGACCAATTCCCAGGTTGCTCTACATCTCTTGTCTCATCAGGAACAACTTGTTTTTTGTCTCTTCATTTCTGCACATTGTCAAAGCTTGGAGTAAATGGTTCAGCATTGGCTTGAGGTTAAGAGAATGGCAGAGGACAGAGAAAACTACTTGACATGACATGAGAAAATGCTGGATGTGACAGATAATACAAAATGCTGACAGAAGTTACAGGCAAGGCCATAAGGGATGACTGTATTTCTTAGGTGGTTAAGAGGGAGTTATGCCAATAAATGGGTAAACTTCAAAGGAGGGGATTATTGAGGAACCTTTGAGGAATAAAACCTTGTAAGAAAACCTAAAGTAACCATATAAATATTACCATGCAAGGTATGATTGCCTAGGTAACCATATTAGCAACACCAAATTTAGATATGGAAGTAGCAAAACTGGTTCCAATGAGGAAAAAAGTAGAGTAGGTTGATTATTTGGGAAGTGACAAGTGTGGAGAAAGGGAGGTAGAAGGGTGAGAAAAGGAAACAGACACATGACAAAAGGATTAATAAAATATGAAATAATATTAATGAGGTCATCCAGGGGTAAAATAACCTGATTTCCAGAATATTTGGATAGACGGAAGGAGCACTGCGGTATCACTCTGTCAGTGATACCATCATTTCCCAGCATGTGCTGTGTATAGTGCCCAAATTAAGGCAACTGTCTTCCAAAGTGATTGTGCTGAACTACGTGCTTCACAACGCTTCAAACATTCAGAACCAAGTTTTCTGGACAACGCAAGGAACCATAGATAAGGTAGCTATTAGGCTTTGTATAGTGATAAGTTTCTTTCTCCTCTTGTTCTTACTATGCCAATGTTTTCTATTATTTCATATGGTAGAACTTCAATATTTATAAGCTATATTGATTGCTCACTTTTTTTTTTTTCTGCCATACATCAGAACCCATCACAGCTAGAAAATTAATTTTCACTGTCAAATAGAATGCACACTTACAAAAAGGAGATATTAACAAAATCAGCACCTCAAGCTGTAAGAGCCTGTATTATGCTTGTGTAACACATAGGCTAAGTTGCTTGCAATTCTAGCTCTAATTCTACAAGTTTATAACTCTTTGCTATTGTTTTTATAGAGCAACAATAGCAAGGATTCTTCCTAATGCCTTTCATAGTCCAATTTAATATATATATTTAAAAAAATACAAAAGAAGTCTTAAGAGCAAAAAGGGAGACAAAGACCAAAACTTAGAATCAATCATAGAATCAATCGTTAGAGTTGGAAGGGACCTTAAAGATCATCGAGTTCCAACCCCCCTGGGCAGGGACACCTTCCACTAGGTTGCCCAAAGTTCTGTCTAGTCTTTTGTTGATAACGTTATGTGAATTTGAATTCAAAGTATTCAGAGTGCACCTGATTGTCTGAGACTTCTGCTCCGTATATAGCGTATTTTTAAACAAATTAACCAGACTGTCAAGATTTTGGAATAAATACAAGACTCGCTTCCAGACTGAGATGTCTGTCAGTTTAGTAGATTATTCAAGGAAACATAGAGGAAAGACTTTAAAGGGGTTAAGGGCACAGTAGTTTCTACCTTCCTCCCTTTACACATTCCACTAGCATAACCTGAAGAAAGGCTATCATTTTGGGATAGCTGTATCATTCCAATTCCCTGTACTCTCACTTTCTCTTCTCACCATTCCACTTAGTTTAGCAGCACTGTGCCCTAACAACCAGAGATTTGGCTTCAATGTATTCTCATAGTTGAGGTTCATTACAGTAGTTTTAAGCCTTCTTCAACTGGAAGTTTACTCCGACATCACTTGCCTGACCAGTTTTCTTCTTATTGAAAACTTATTATTCTTATGTCTAACAACCTGCCAGATTCACCGAAAGCTGTTATTGCTTTTAAGGTGTTGAATGCTTGCTTGTTTGGATGGTATGCATTTCAGTCATAATGCATTCATAATGCAAGTTTGTAATTAACTCTCAATAACAGAATAGTGAAGTACACTTTGAGTGAGAAGCAAAAACTTACACATCATCCTGTTACATATTCTGAATATATAAACATAAAAAATGTAGTCTAGACACATATTCTAAACACATTTTAAGTGGAATTTTAATATCCAAATTTTTACAATTGAAATATCTACTTTTCATACGACTTGACTTGGAAAGCTAAGTTACTGATGTGAGCTGGTGTGTACTTCACTTTGGTAAAAAGGAGTCTTGTTTTTTGACATGTGAGTGTATATTAAAAGATAGAAAATGGCACTAAAAATAAATGCAAAGTAAGAAGCTGATAACTCTTTGGATTCTGGAATATTCTCTTACCTACAATTTTTCCCTGAAGTGTTCATATTTGAAATAAATACAGCTGCCCTGAGGGATGTGACTATATCCCTTTGACACCTCCCATAAGGTTGATGCTCTAATAAGCAGGCAGGGAAGTCCCATTGTCTGTGGTTCAGATATGCTGAAAGCATACATTGAAATTGGAGTACACACTGTTGTCTCATTCATTATCTATTCCTTAATTAATAGGTTTATCAGAAGGAAAAAAGGGATGAACAAAGGTGTCCCACTGACCAGTCAATGCTGTGCACTGAAAAGACTCCTTTCTCCAACTGTATTTAAAAGGTTAGAGAAAGTCCTGCTCAACAGCTTGTGAAAGAAAGGACATATTTTACATTTAAAGTGGACCTTATATTTATCTTTACAGGATTTTCACAGCAAATATGATACAGAAAGAGACATGTACGCTTCTACAACACAGAGTATTACACCTAAATCTCAACAGTTTCAGAAATTTATTTCATTTCTTTGGAGTTAGCAATAACTAGCTTCATTATTTTTCATCTACCATGTTGGGGACATCAGATCCTACTCCACAGCTTCCAATTGTCCCTTTACAGTCCAAATCTTAGAATTCAAATATCTCTGTTAAATCAAAACATCTTTCTTCCAATATTTGGACTGTCATGCTGCAAGCCAGCTCCAAACTGAGAGCTAACTAGTTCAACGGGTTTGCTTGAACTCACCACCCTGCTACAGAGCACAGCTAGTTAAGAGGAGGCAAAGAAAGCCAGCATGTTATCGCAACCAGAAGCACATTGACGTGAATAACTTGTTTCCAGTTCAAAGGTGGCTTGTTCTCATCCTGCTTGAGTTTAGTCTCTCTTATCCTATCAGTACAAAAAATGACTTTCTAAGGCCATTATTGTTACAGTACATCAAGTCTTAACTGTCACACTTTTTTTTTCTTTTTTTTTTTAGACAGCTGGAGAGATAGCATAAGCTTTCTAGCCAAAGAACTAAAGCAGCGAGGACAAAAGACTAATCTTTCTGCTGAAGAACTCCCTTTTTGCCAGACCTAGAGAGAAATTTCTTTACTATTCTTGCCCTCAATCAAGAGGTCAACATTGCTATGACCCTATACATGCTGAGCTGTTCTCCTGTAGATTTAAATAAAATACCCGAAAGGAAGTTCTGAATTGGAATCACAGACCACAGGTAATTCTTTCTTTTTAAAGTTAGTATTTATATAAGGACTGCAGACTTTAATTGTAAGAAGGTGAAGGTATTATTCTGAGGTCTTGACACAAAATAGCCGACAATGGATTTAGAAGGTGACTTTAGTGACGTATCAACTAAGGATTAAATATGCAAAGAACAGTAAAGAATAACTCATTTTATAGAAGAAGAATAATAAAAGAAAAATCAACTGTGATGCAGTACTCAACCTGAATTTGGAATATGGCTCATCCTTTAAAAATATGTGCAAAGGTGATACAGCTGCTGTAGAGAAGAAGTCTGCCCTTTTGGAAATGCAATTAATTCATCCTTACTCTATTCGCTCAGTTGTAGAATTTCCATTTAAATATAACATGTCTAGGCAGCACACAGAGAAATAAAAATCCATAAGAGGTAAGTCTGAGTAGTAGCACTAGTATCTGATGGACATTTTGGATGACTTTAATTATATATTATTTTATTATTTTGGATGACATTATGGATAACATGGAGATGACTTTTTAATCCAGGTTGGGAAGGTTAATATAAAATGAGGTCTATTGGCTTTCATTTTTAAATCTGACCCTAGGTGATAATGCATTAATGTTTGGTTTTGACAGTATATCTAGTGAGGGATGCTGGTTTTATCCACAGCTATCAGAATAAAAGTCAATCAGTGGAGGCATGAGTCAGTGGAGTTGTTTAGTTAGAATAAAGTCTATTGACTTAGTTAAAATATATGCTACCGATTCCCCATTATTAATAATCATACCAAAAGCAAGGTTTTTACTATAAACACCCACCACTGTGTAAAACAGAAAAGATTATCCTATTGGAGGGATTGGCTAACAATAATGAAGATACCATAGAATTACTTGATGTGGCTGTTAGTTGAACATCTTTGAAAATACCTTGTTTATCTTCAATTAAAAAGCTTAGTTAGATTCCCCCCC
>VZRU01005379.1:220310-235342 GCA_013398155.1 Pedionomus torquatus | reverse complement strand
TATTTTCATTAAAGTAGTTTAGTTTGTTCTAAACTCTTGAATCTCTTTAACTCCTTCCTCTCCTCTCTGACCAAAAAGGGGGAGGGGGGGACATCTGTCACTCGGGTTTTGGTGAATTTGGCTGAAACCACGACAGTGGTATTGGACTTGTTCTCAGATTTTACTCTTACTTAATATGAAGCAAAACCTTGAACATTATGCCCATTGTTGACCTAAGACACAGATGAATGACTTGCTAAAGGGTATCCAAATAGCATAGCAGAGGCTGATCCAGGTCCATTGAGGCCAATGCTTAGTCTACACAATCAGTTATACTACCAAAGGATTCACTTCAGTTCTTAATTAACAAATAGGGAGATGAGTAACAGAGGGAACTTTTGTTCCCACCACAAACCCTTTCCAATGGCAACCATGGAAAATGCATTAATGTGCAGAATTAAATGCATATAATACTTTAAAAAATTGATCATACAGGAACCTCATGAACAGAAGAAAGAAGTTACAGCAGTATAACTACAGACTTGTAAAATTAATACCTTTTGTGACTATTAAATAAAATATACATGTTCAGGTGTCTTTCTTTGGAAAGTCAATCCATTTGCATATCTTAAACTGCCAGTCTGAAAGTGAGATTTTTTTTTGTCTAATTCCAAGGAAGAGTTTAAGTGCGATGACTTAAATGTTATTTGAGTTTAACTTCTTCACTGATGCTCCAATTAAGGGCTGAAATAGTCCCTTGGTGGTTTGGGTTTTGATGAGATTATCAAAGAACTTGATTACTCATGATAGATGTCTTTGTTGTGGAATTACCTAGTGAAAGTACTTTGAGGGATTATTTTCTTTTGTCTTTTTGAAAATACTACATGTGAATCAAAGCACTTAAAATTAAACTTTCATATGAGAGAGAAAAAACAAAAACAACTAGATGTTCAGATTTCAAAATTAACTTCTACATTGGTGCATTTCTACTTTACCTTTGGTTGTTAAATGTGATTGAAGATGCTCACCCTCGTCTAACAACCTGAAATCAAGACTGTATGTCATGCTAAGTGTTGAAATAGAGTTCCTCTTCCACCACCTCCAACAGCTGAGAGTCTCTGGTGTGATCAGAATTACATACCCAACCTGTTTTTTACCCCTATGACTTCATCTCTCTCTCCATGTTACTATATTTGTCCAATATAAGGTCAAGGAGTTTTTTTGTCTCATTTCCACTTAGCTAAATTCAGACAATATCTAATTCTGGGGATGAGTGGCTACATTTATCCCATAATTTCTAACAGACAGAAATCTATCTAAAAGTTTCTATCTAACAGATAGAATATATGTTAAAGATAGCAAGAAAAAGTTCTTTCAGTATATCAATAGGATAAGGAAGACTAGGGAAAATGTAGGCCCACTGACGAATGAGGTGGATGCCTTAGTGGTGGAAGAAACAGAGAAGACAGAGCTACTGAATGCCTTCTTTGTTTCAGTCTTCACTGCTCAAACTGTCCCCCATGAATCCCAGACCCTGAAGACAAGGGAGAAGATCTGGAGAGAGGAAGATTTTCGCTCTGCAGAGGAGGACTGGGTTAGAGACTACTTGACCAAACTGGACATCCATAAGTCCATGGGCCCTGATGGGATGTAAATGTGAGTGCTGAGAAAAATGGTAGATGTTATTGCTGGGCTGCTCTCCAAAATTTTTGAAAGATGGAGAAAGATGGAGAACAGGAAAGGTGTCTGAGGACTGGTGAAAGGTAAATACATCTCCAGTCTACAAAAAGGGCAAGGAGGACCCAGGGAACTACAGACTGATTAGTCTCACTTCCATCTCTGGGGAAGTAATGGAGAGACTTGTTTTAGACATCGTCTCCCAACATCTTAAAGGTCAGGAAATCATTGGAAGTGGTCAGCATGGATTTACCAAGGGAAAACCATGGTTGACCAGTCTGGTAGCATTTTATGATGTTATAACCAGATGGCTGGATTAGGGGAGAGCAGCAGATGTCATCTACCTTGACTTTGCATTTGACACCGACTCCCATAACATCCTCATTAGGAAACTGAGAATGTATGGGCTAGATGAGGGTGCAGTGAGGTGGACTGAGAACTGGATGTGTGACAGGACTCAGAGGAAGCAGGGTCAAGTTGGAGGCCTGTCACCAGTGGTGTCCCCCAAGGGTCAATACTTGGTCCAGTCTTGTTCAACATATTCATCAATGACCTGGACAAGGTCATTGTATCATGTGTATCCTCAGCAAGTTCACTGATGATACCCAACTAGGAGGGCTGGTTGACACTCTAGAGGACTGTGTCACTCTGTAGCACCTGAGCTGGGCAGAGAAGAACCTAATGAGGTTCAACAAGAGCAAGTGTAGGGTCCTGCACCTAGGGAGGAAGAATTCCAGGCACTGATACAAGTTAAGGGGTGGATGTGCTGGAAAACACTTCTGAGGAGAAGGATCTGGGGGTCCTGGCAGTAAACTATCCATGAGCAAGCAATGTCCACTTTTCACCAAGAGGGCCAATGGAACTCTGGGCTGTATAGGGAAGAGTGTGGCCAGTAGGTGGAGAGAGGTCATTCTCCCCCTCTACTCTGCACTGGTGAGGCTGCAACTGGAATACTGCCTCCAGTTCTGGGCTCCCTAGTTCATGAGAGACAGGGAACTACTGGAGAGAGTCCAGCACAGGGGCAACAAAGGTGATTAAGGAATTGGAGCATCTCCCTTATGTGGAAAGGCTAAGAGAGCTGGGACTCTTTAGCCTGGAGAAAAGAAGGCTGAGAGAAGACCTTATTAATGCTTGTAAGTGTCTGAAAGGTGGGGTTGAAGGAGGATGGAGACAGGCTCTTTTCAGTGGTTCCCAGTGACAGGAAAAGTGGCAATGGGCATAAACTAGAACATAGGAAATTTCATTCAAATATGAGGAAAAAACTTCTTAATGGTGAGGGTGACTGAGCAGTAGAACAGGCTGCCCAGGGAGGTTGTGGAGTCCCCTTCTCTGGAGACCTTCAAGACCCATCTGAATGCTGTCCTGAGTACTGTGCTCTAGGCAATCCTGCTTTAACTAGACTAGACTTGACTAGATGATCTCTAGAGGTCCCTTCCAACTCTGACAATTCCATGATTCCATGATAGATGCATAGCCTTTCATCTGCTTCTACCCCCATGGTATCATAGTCTCATTCATTATTACATACCATACCCTGGTACTAACCTAACATTAGCCTTGTTCATCTCAAGGAATAGAAAAATTCTCTTCCAGTTCTATAGACCATGGCACATATTGATAGGGCCACAGTTGGCTCCAAGGTTCTGTAGTAAATGGGGTAGGATGAAGCTTTCAGATGGCAGAAACAAATATTGCTTTCTGGAAACCAGTGCTACAACAATAATACACAGGAAATTAAGAGAAACTTTCCACCTACACATTTCTATTCCCAGGATCCTGCATTTGGATTTCAGAAGTTTAAAGGGGAGTCAGTTTTGTGAGGTCCTTTAAAAAAAGAACAACAAAAAATATCAACAAGAAGTACTCATACACTCTTATTCACCTAGATCTCTGTAATACATGCCAATCAGACCTTTTTAAAATATCTCAAAGCTCTGAGATGTACATCTAAACCTCTATAATTATTTATTAATCACAGCAGATTCTGGCTTTTTTGTGCAGAGTTTCTCTTTTTCTTTCAGTAGCTTTTGACCTCCTAGCCAGGAAATTTCTTGCTCTTAAATAGCTTGCTTTCAAATGTTTTGAGTCAAACTGCAGGGAGAGATATCAGACTGCCAGACCCAGAAGATGGCAGCACCAGTTATACTTAAATCTTGTAGCATCAACTGCTCATGATGACCCTGCACAACTTAATTCCTGCCAACATAGACTTCTTGAACATGAAAATGTGGCCTCTTCCTCTTCAGAGCAAGTTGGTAACCTTCACTAAGTAAATTCCTATCCATGGAATACACCTTGTAGAATATTTTTTTCTCAAGTGTTCCGTGCCACAAAAGCATTCACATAAGACGCACCATCTACTCTGTCAAGCAAGGCTGGACCTCATCCTCCTGTCTGTGATGAAAGTAGTTGAGAATTATTTGAGTCCTCAAAGTTCCCTGAAGTCCTGTTCATCACTGGATGTCTCAGATGGGAGGAACCACAAAAAGCATACATGGACCGTGGGCAGTGCCACTGCCTTCTGTCCCTCATTTCTGCCTACAGACTACACTGCCATTTGGGGCATTCACTCCTTCAAAGATCCAGCAAAAGAGGAGCCTGAAAATGTCTTTTCAGCCAATGACGCAGCTGAAAAAGGTCAGTAGACCTCAGATGGTGAATAACAAATACCAGGAGACAAAACACTGGGCCTACAAGAGGCCTATTTGGAGACCTTCTCCCTTCACAGTTCATCTGTTCTGGTTCTTACTAATCACCTATTTAAACTGATCATGCAGTTAAATTTCCCCATAAGTTTTCAGTAAAATAAAATTAATAAAAAGAATCTTCTTAATTTTTTTCCTATCCTATTAATTGTGGGAAAAATTATTTAATTCAGGAGATAAAACAACTAGTGTTTCTCATCTCAAACAAAATTTCTTGTCTTTAATTATTGTGTAAACACAAAAATGTTCATATTATTTTGGATGGAAAGCCCAGCATATTGCAAGATAACTATAAATTCATGTCTGTAAACAGTCGACAGATTTTTAAAGTAGAAGAACTACATATGAGGGAGGTTTTGGTAAGGAAAATAAATTTTAAAAAAACCCAATGTTATTCTACTCTGTGAGTAAATAGCAATGACTGTACTACTTTACTTTTTTTTTTCTTAATCACACATTTTTCTGTGTTTTGTAGGGGCATGCAATTCAAGTCTTAAGATGGACATCTGTAACAAGGTGTTCAAAGGAAAAACATGGCCTGTATTACCTAGCACCCTAAAATAATATTTGCAATAGACGTGGAGGTGAGGGGAGAGGGGTGGAGAAAGAGAGGAGAAAGGCTGATAACCCTGTGGTATACCATGGTAAGATATCATCATGTACAGCAATATCAAATATAAGTCATCAGTTGGGAATCAGTGAGTTGTCATCCTTGGAGGAGGACAAAGTACTAGATGATTTCTTAAGGCGTGCTTCACTTTCATTTACTATGATTTCCTGAAAATAGAAAGATTGATAACTAGATGAATACACAGTTCTGACATCAAATGGTTTTAGGATGCTATTTAAGATACAATACAGCTGAAATTTATACTCTTACATAGTTTACATTACATTCAGTTTAGGCTTTACTTACACTGATAGAGATAATAAAGCCAGGTTCTTTTTTGTTACGTCTTTTTTGTAGGTAATCCTATATAGTAGTCAGTAAAATTCATGCAAGTTGTTATTCTGTTTTCATGGTAAATTTGCTGTAGTTCCGTTAATTTTTCTTTCTTAATTTTCTGAACCTCCTGAACACAAGATAGCAGAATAACTATCATAATGGTGTGGAATGCAGAGCTTTCTTCTGGAAGTAGTAATGGACAGATTATTTGACAGACTGAAGAATCATTCATACAGTTTGTTGCATGAAAACTATGAAAGCTAATCAACATGTCAGAAACGGTGCAGAGATATTTATTGATTAAAGAAGTGTTAAAAAATACTAAATTACATCCTTTTTTTTTCCTTGAATAATTTGTTTGAGCTTTAGATTGCTTTTAAAAAAAAAATCTTACTAGGTGTATTCTCCTCAAAGACAAATACCATGTTTAATTTCACATTTTATACTGACTTCTGCTGGCAAGGCATATCTATTATGTAAGATACCATTCAGGATCACCAAGAACACCTTTTCTGATGAGCTGTGATGAGTCTTCAATGTTTCTTTACATGCAGCTATGTCATGGTTTAGCCCCAGCCAGCACCACACAGTTGCTGACTTCCCCAGTTGGGATGAGGAAGAGAATCAGAGAAATGAAAGAGAGGAAAAACTCATGAATTGAGGTAAAGACAGTTTAATAATTAGAGTAAAAGCCATGCACACAAACAAAGTAAAGCAAGACATTCATTCGTTATTTCCCATTGGCAGGTAGGTGTTCAGCCATCTCCAGTAACACATAACAGCTACTTGGGAACACAAACACCATCACTCTGAACTTCCTTCCCTTCCTTCTTCCCCCAGCTTTATATACTGATCATGTCATCACATATTATGGAATAGCCCTTTGGTCAGTTGCAGGTCAGCTGTCCCAGCCATATCCCCTCCCAACTTTATGTCCATCCTAAGCCCTCATTAGCAGGGTGGTGTGATGAACAGAAAAGGCCTTCATTGTCTAGCAACAACTGAAAACATCAATGTTTTATCAACAACATTTCATCCCAAATTGAAAATGTTGCATTATGCCAGGTGCTAACAAAATCGTTAACTCCATCCCAGCTGAAACCATGACAAACTAACACAGAAATCCTCAGAGCTGTAGATAATTGCCAACTTCAGAAATGATACAGTTTTAATACAGTGTCTTTCTTCTAAATGTGAAATTTGGGTTGTTAGCATTGTCAGTATACCTTGTTCAAGAGGTATCTGTGAAGTTGGTAAGAATACTAAAACATACTTCAGTTGAATTGATATTCGACCATAAGAGATATTATATAGCTTAATGACAATTCTGAATTTTGGGTTAAAGATGATCTGTAGTAAATTCTAAACTTATCATATCAGATTTTAAATAATCTTCCTTTCTGTAAGATAGCACAACCGTGATTAAAACATTTTAATAAAAAAAATTACTGAAATAAGTTGAAAGTTGATGAAACTTGATGAATGTCTATTTCTACTAATGGTAAAAATTAAGGAAAGAGAAAGAATAAAAGAATGGTTTGAGGGTTCAACAAGTAAACTGAAAGCAAATTATAATTTTCTAATTTTCAAAAGCAGAAGCAAATTACACTTTCAGTAGCAGAGAAAAATAGATTTTTCTTACCTTTGGTTTTACTCATAAAATGAAATTGAGATTATAAAACATTTTTCCTTGAGGTTTTTTGGTGTTTGGTTTTTTTAATTATTTTTATTTAATATTTTGTCCCGTTTTCTTCACCACTTGCAGGTAAACAGCCTCTTAATTGTGCCTACTCATCCATTTGTGATGTGGCAGAAGAAAAGAAAAGAAAAAAAGCAGTTAGGCAAAATAACGTAAACATTCTTCTAATATACAGTAACTTAAAAAAAAAAAAGTGGGAAGTGCTGGAAATTGCATGCTTGCTCATACTAGCTTCTGCTTTCTGAGTAGCCCTTGTTTATAAGTTTGGGTGGTAGTCTCAATGGGAGTTGGATGTTGGTGCACAATGTCTTGAAATACAGAGCTGCCTCTGACCTTGAGCACCTGCCATGTCCAACTGTGTTGGTGGGACAAAATAAAAATAGTGTTTCAGACAAAATTTGGATGGTCATTACACTAAACAGCCTCAGTTCACTGAGTAGAAGGTACAAGGTGGGAAATGTTCAATTAGAGCTGGAAACAGCTAAGGGAGTGGAAACAGGCAAGCATTGTCTGTGGAACTATGTGAGAATACTATCACAGATAGGAGAGATGGTGAATGTATGCCAGTAAACAACCGCCAATATCTGTGAGGGACACTGCCCCTGTTCCGTAAGGTGCAAGTGCAAAAAGATGTTCAGTAACATCTGCATAACATGGCATGGGTATGGAAGCTGAACTAACTGTTACTGAGTCCTCCTATGCCTCCTTTTCTCATAGTTAGGCTACTATCATACAAATGTCTGGACTGCACTCTGGGAATTTCTCTGAACATTTGACCTGTCTTGTAGTATACATTTAATTTCTCTAAGAAGCTTCAGAAAGGAAGGTTTGAAAGACACATTCTACTGTTGATGCTTGTTTTTCCACTGGGAACCATAAAAAAAGGGCATCACTAAGGTGACATGTATAAAATGAAATAAAACCAAACAATAAAAATCTTCAGAGGATATTTTAGAAGCATTTTAAGGGATTATGTAAGCCAAAACTTCTAAAAAAGAGAAGCTGAAGTTCAACAACTGTATATCAATTAATATTGAAAGTTAAATCCTTGGATTATATTAACTGGCAGAGGTCCAGTGAATACAGCACACAGGGTACGGCAGCTAACATATCACTTATGGATCTAACCCCAAATATTTAGGCACAGATTGCAATTTATGTTTCTTTTAGTGCTTTTAATGCCCTTGTTTATTTATTCTGAAAACTTCATTATGCTGGATGTAATCAATATATTCTCTTTTATCTTCAGATATTTAATAAGTATCCTAATATGTGCTTAATACTTTGCCTCATATTTCTTTTTGGTCAGTAAGATATTCAGTAAATTAGTTTCTCAAAGTCACTAGAGAGAGCTACATTGGAAATTTGAACAAAGAAATAGGAAACTTTTTGCTCATTGTCTATGAACAGAAAAAAATAAAGAACTATCAAGTCCAAAAATGCAAGCAAAAATGTTCAGTTTACTGAGACAGTAAAGTCAATTTAACAAGAAAATTGAATTGTCTGTGAAAAACAAAAGTATCTCCACTCATCCTAATTAATTCTTGTTTATCACTCATATGACTGAGGTTTGTCATAATTATGCTTTCTTAGGATAAATTCATGTCACAGCCTTACAGCCTAGACTCTTATAAACCAACAAGTAAATGAAAGATGAATATCAATGACATTTGACCATTTTTTTTTAGATGTAGCCTTTCCTGGTTACCTGTCTTCAGGCACATTTACAAGGAATGGATTCCCTTCTTGACTACTTTTTATCTTCTGCATTTGAGACATCTTTGCTTGGGATGTAGGCTGCTGAATGATGATGCTTTAAAAATTTGTACTCACTTTTTTCCACGGGTTTTACAGCCTGCCTTTCTCATATCAGTATCTTGCAACAAGTTCATCTCAAAGACCAAAAGTTTAAAAATAATTTATCACAGAAAATGGGGCAGGATGAAATTTCAAGAGGTCATTTCTGCTGTCTCCATCCTTTTGCAGAGAAATAGGATTAATCAATTGTAAAAGTTCATGACAAACATTTACCTAAGTTGTTCTTAGAAACATGGAGCTACAGAATGCACACATTCTCGTGATGTCCTACTCTAGTACTTTTTCTGCAGATGAAAACCTGTTCTTCCTGTGTAACCTACACTCACTTTGTTGCTGCTTAAACTCCATTCCTCAATTTCTTCACATAAACAGGAAGAATAAGTTCACTGTCACACGACAAATGTAGAGTCCTGTTATGTCTGTCCTAAGTTGCAGTGTTCTAATCTGAGTTGAATCTTACTATTTTTCTCTTGTTATTCTAGGTGGGTTGTGTTTTGCATCCCAGCAAGAGAAAAACTATATAAATATCATAGCCAGCAAGAAATGAAAAGGAGAACAAAATGGGTGAAAGGAGACTCAAATCCACAGATTTATGAACTTTATAGTACAATTTACACAATATTTTGGCTTCTGTGTTTTATTATTGCTTTATTTATCCTTTTGTTCTACAGTCAGTCTTATATGAATCTGTCCCACAGATGAACTCTGAATTATTAAAATATGAATTGGAACTGGGGACATACTGTCTGAATAAAATAATATCTGGTTACTATATGATGATATATACCCAGGCTAAAATCCAAATATACAAGCATTATCAATCTAGAGCATGTTTTAACAACATAGCCTAAAGCTACTAGTTGTATTACAGGATTTAAGGCTTTTTTGTTTGTTTGTTTGTTTTGGTTTTTGCTGTTGTTGTTGTTAAAAAAGACATGTATGGGAGGTATCAGAAATTTTGAAAAAAGATGTAAGATGATCAATGTCTAAATCATATATTTAAAAATTTGTTTAAAGTACAGATAAGGGAGATAATCTCCATTGTTAGTGCAGTAAAATTTCTGTGTCAGATTGTGATTCGAAAGCAATATACTATAATTTTATTTTCATGATATAATGAATGCTTCATTATTTTTTCCAATGCAATAAATAAGACAGATTCAATAGTGATATGATGAAAACATTTTATTCCTGACCCAGTGTCATAATGCATGGCCATGAGTCAGCTGCTGGAATCAAGTTTGATTCTGTCAGAAAGGCTTATTCTTCAAAAAAAATCTATGGAATCCAAATTTTCACAATAGTGATTTCTATTCACTTCACTTGTTGATTTCAGAAATGCAGGGAACATTAAAACTGTATATGCCTTTTATAAGAGCTTGTCTGCTTGGTCCTATGAATTACAAATCATACCAGCAGTTGGATTATAACTGGAAGAATGAGCCAAGGCCATCCAGAGCTCAAATACTGAACCTCAGAATTTCCAGCAAAATGTATTGTGATGGAAGCTGATGGAGAAATCTGTTATTGATCTGTAATAAAATTGGCTGTTCACCTCTCCTCACTCTGAGGAATATAAACAATCCTATTGTACCAGATACATTGTTTTAAAACTTCTCTTACTTTTGGAAGGATGATATTTCCTAGATTCTTTGGACATGTTGTTTGACATAATTACAGAGTACCTTTTAAAGGCTGAGAAATCATGATGGGAATTAGACTCTTCCCTGTAGAAGGAATAATCTTCTGATTAAGCAATGATCTGCATTTCAGGCAGTTTGAGTTAGTCACAGCTCCTTTCTCTGCTAGCTTCAATATCTTGTCAATAGAAAGTGACTTTATCTCAGAAAGGTTTGGTGACGGGTTCACAATATATAGATGTATACACACACCAATCTTGTAGTACAGACCAGAATAGAAGTGGGGAAGAATCTAGAACATGTTCATTTACTAAACATAAGATGAATCAAATACTCATGCTCTGCAGAGTGTTGTGTAAATGCTTGTGATGATATATCAAGTGAGAACTGAAAGCAAAATATCTCAATGCAACAGCGAAGAATTTAGAAAGTTCTTTGGAAGAACTATACTGATCATCATCTTCATGAGTCACTCACTGAGGATCTGTTACAGCAAGGAATCTCTCAATCTCATCTCTCAATCTCAAAACCTCAATCATTGCTATTGCAATCCATCTGCTTGAGTAAGAGCCAGGGAGGGGGAGAAAGGGGAGAGCACACCACCCCTAGCTAGGTTAGCAGGCCTGCTAGCAAAGATGCTTCTGTCTGGCTTTGTCAGTCATCCTTTCTACAGAGGTTTTTTTTCTTCAAATAGCATCCAACAAACATATAGGCAAAAGCTCTACTTGTGATATGAGATGCACAAACAGATAATGGGTTAGAGTTTCCTCATGGAAGAAGAGGGAACAAAATGAGGATATTTTGCTTCCTGGATTCCTCCCTACTTTGCTAACAGCTGGAATATGGACTGGGAGTTATCAAAGTCTCCCTGTGCATTGAACAGGAATTCCAAAAGAGTACTATGAAATCCTGTGAGCTGGACCCACAAACCTAAAAATCAGAATTTCCAAAACCCAATGATTTTCTTGAGTGCTAATGTCATGGATTCATTAAGAATTTTTAAGGCCAAGTAAATTATGTGCTGCATGCTTGTTTAGTAAACAGAAACATTATAGATATGGCCTGAACCTAATTTAATTCAATGTAGAGAGTCCCATTAATTCTAAATAAAATAGGCTTAGAATTCTATATAATAATATGCATATGATTTCTATTTCAAAAAGAAACAGAGGGAGTCATGAAATAAGGTAAAAAATAAATGCTCTTTGAAACAAGTTTTTTTAATTTTTATAATTTCCTGCCTTCATTAAGATATTAATTATAGACTTAATATTGCAAGTTTTCTTTTGTAATATAATTAGAAGCTAGATGATAGATGTTTGAGAAAACTTAGATAGAATGTCATTAATTCAAAATAAGACATCAGAAAGCAATCTGTTATGATTTATTAACTTATCAGTCATCTAGTTATGTTAAAGCATTTTGCTGGTGTTTCAAAAATCATTTGGACATCAATTAAAAGGTAGATAAACTGTACTAATTGACACTTTGGAATTGGATTGGTTGGTAACTTGTAGTTGCTTTGAAGTATCTCAGTTAAAACCTAATCATCTCTTCTAAGTAGATTCTGCAAAAAATATTTAAATGGATATAATTAAAACTTAATTATTTATGTGATATTTTCATCATAATTGGCAGAAAAATTAGATACGTATCTTCACGTTACTGTTTAATAGGTGTTCTCCTTGATATCACTCGACATTAAAAACATGTTGCAATGATTGTTCTTTCATGTTTTGAAATCTGAATTGAGAATTAATGCTTTGGAAAACAAAGGATTAATATAATTATCCAGATTTCATGTAGCAGTGGAATTGCTATACTGGATCAGATCTACAGAATGTCGTCTTCCCTGGCATTTGCAAGTACCAGATGTTGCAGAAGAATACATAAATCCTCCTGTCCCTAGTCAACAGATGTGTAATCTGTCCCCATGAAGGTCTCATTGTAATCCCAAGAGATTTAGTTTAAACCATTAAGTACAGGGTTCATTTTGTTTTATTTTATAAACCTCTGACAGCTTTAACTACAATATGTCTGAATATTTCTTCTCCTTATAAACACACAGTCTCTGTTAGAGCTTCTCTAATTCTGGTTGTTTCTTCAGTGAAGAGTACTAACTATGATAAAATGCATTATAAGGTGATAAAAACCAAGTATTTGCAAAAGTCTAAAGAAAATCATATTTCAAAATACAAATGCAGGTTTCTACTTCAGATTTGCTATGAGGAACTGGGACACTAGAAAAAAAAGCAGCTAAATAGAATTTTACAGAAAAAGTTCAGATCTGCAAATTTACTTGAAATAAAATTACTATCCCCTAGTATTTCTGCTGAAATGAATAGCCTGAAAAAATAAGAAACACCTGAGAAATACCAAGCCTTTGTGTTAGAGAAGCAACACATGCTCTTCAAGAATCAGCAGCAAACAGCTACAATTGTCATGATGCATGACAGTATTCATTAGAAGTTGGCAGGATCATATATTTGAACAGCTCTGTCTTAGAGACATCACAGATTTTGCACTGCTGGGCTACCTGTCTGTCTGGACAGCATGAATGCACTGATGATCTGATTCCCTATTCTCCTGAAATCTGGCATTATGAGGAGCCAGGTGACCTGCACGACTGGAAGTCCTGAGTAGTTCACATGTAAAAGTAACGGTTTCGGTGTATCCTGATTCCTAAATAGCTTTCAGAGGGCTGATTAAAAACCTCTCTGGTTCACCAAAACTGACATGAATCCAAATGCTCATTTATGATATGAAGACACATTTTAACTGAAAATTCTCAATCAATTTTATTGTCTGAAAATGTTTAATTCAAAGTAAGGTTCCCAAGGAAGAGACAGCTACTTTTCAGGGTGCAATAAATAAGTATATCCATGTCCCCACTGAATTCCCAAATTTCTCTGCTTCTTCTTATTTTTCCTAGATATTTCTTAGATATTGCTGTGAGCCTTGAAAAAATGTCCACACTGTGCCATGAGGCTGTCTGCAATGTGAGCACTTGACAATGGAAGATAAATTCACATGCACTGCGATATTGACTACACATACAATAGCAGGAGAGAGTCAGACTTATAGCATTAAATAGGAAGCACACAGAATAGGATTAAAAATCTGACAACACACATCACCAATATAACACAGAGAGAGAGCAATGTACCTCATGAGAAGAAGGGATCTGAAAACAAACCAAGCCATGATGTGAACAAAGTCTTGGGTATAACAAGTGGGAAACACTGAACACAGGGGTAACTATAAACTCATTCACTAAATGAGTTCATAAACTCATTTCCGAGTCTAGAATCCATTTTCTATTTCTATCCATTTCTATTCTATAGATGTTAACACATATATTTAAAAAGAACTAAGAGGGAATTAAAGAGTTTAAAGTTTCTACTCTCTTCTCTTTACCCTTCTTCTCACGGGGAAAAGCTCCTAACTACTGCCCTTTCATTGATAAAGTATACAAGTGGGTACAGTAAATAACAGAAAATCGTAGCCTAATGGTTAGAGATCTCATCTAGGAAAAAGGAATTCAGGTTTCATTTCCTGATCTATTTGCAAACTTACACTGGACAAAAAAAACCACCACCAGGAATGGGCCCTCAGAACAGGCAACACAGGCAACATAGCATCCAACTCATGCCTAAGCTTCCTGACCACCTACATGCATGAGGAATGTCATACAAATCTAAATATCCCTTCTACTCATGTAACCTCTGAAAAGTAGAGGGTTCTTAGGAAAAGATTATAAAAAAAAAAGGGAAAGCACTAATAGACAGGAGGATATTAATCTTCCCCTTGCCCTCCTCTGACCCTGTGACTCCTCCTTTTCTTCCTACACAGTGACCCAGGGTTGAAAAAAGGTACCATTCTGTTGTAATAACCAAGGACAGATTTTATTTGTGTCAAACATGAATATTCATGCCATGATAGACACATAATCTTCAAAGCCATTCTCAGTCTATCCATTCATCACAGTTCAAGGCATATTGAATGCTATGTTTAGTCTCCAGCTTCCCAGGTATAACATCTTCCCCTCGCAAAGAGGGAGAAGAAAAATGGTCTATATTGAAACTGTAAAGGGATGTAGTACATCGTAATTCATGAACCTGCTGTAGCTAATGCTGTTATCACGAATCTACCGCTATTTACACTGCTATGGTATGCACAGAAACGTTCAATTCAGTTTTACATATGTAAATTAAACATATAAAACTGCACATTTATCCTTATTAGACTGTGAATTGTTATGACTCGAATGTGACAAGTAAGTTATTCATAGGTAATGGTGGCCATCCATTTTATTCAATTCCCTGCAGACCACAAATGCCTTTATATCCTGATGAATTTCCTTTGGTAGAATAAGCCAAATAGATTTTAAATATTTTAAAAGCTTTCTGAATAAGATAGTGGGGACTCCAGTCCAGATACTATTACATTTCTCAAAGAATAGAAGACTTTTTCTCTGTTATTGTCTGAATTCCATTTCTTTGCTTTTTGGCTACCTAAAAAAAAAAAAAAAAAAAAAAAAAGGATTTATTGGTTTAAAAAGAGAAAAA
>VZRU01005379.1:152510-220223 GCA_013398155.1 Pedionomus torquatus | reverse complement strand
ATATTGCGTCTTTTTTTGTTTTCTTACTATAAAAAAAAAAAAAAAAAAAAAAAAAAAAAAGGATTCATTGGCTTTAACAGAGATAAAGAATCACTGAAATTAAAAGTCATACTGATGTCTGCTACTTTCCATCTTCCTGCAACATTCATACAGACATGAGACAATCAGGTATAAATAATCTGGGGCATTTTGTTGGTCAATAACCTGGGATTTGAGAATGCAAGACTGAGTCCCCTGATTTGCCATAGACTTTCTTTGTGACCTAAAGAGGACCCTTAATTTCTTTTTATCACATAATAACATGTGGAAATATTGGTATATGTGTGTCTCTCAGTACATTTGGATCAAAAAAAAAAATAATCAAAAACCCATGCAATCCCTGAAAATGTCCCAGGGATTTAAGGATTTATCCTAGGTAATGGACAAGTTCACGGAAAAGAAAGATACAGGGAACTGATGTCACAAATGTCTCTCAATTCACATTGCTCAAAAGACCTGGCAGAAGAGATATTGTGATCCCTCCAAGCTTTGTGAAAACAATCACTAACTGTTTTTTGGAAGCTCAGCTTTTCCTATTTGTTCTCATCTTAGGAAGCTTGGCAAGGAAGAATTAATTGAGAGTTACTAAACAAATAGAGAAATTAGATACTCTTATGTATTCATCTCAATCTCTTGTTGGCTTTTTCTTATGGCCACTCTCCCTAGGGGAATATTGAGCTTGAACAATCTTTCATTTAGCTGACTATGGTCCTTCTCTTAATCTTATGGCATAGAAGAAAAAGCCATTTTCCCACAAGAAATATATCTGAAAAGTGTAATTTAGAACTATTATGAAGTTTGTTCTTCTATGAAGTATTTTACTGCATTTGAGACATCGGACTGTATTCCAGTGTTCTTTGTAATACAATATTAGCTAGCATATGCTGCAAAGCATTATTATTCTAAAATGCAATATTAGCTAACAAGATACAGAAATCAACTTGATAGAATTTGCAAGAGCACTGCCAAATGTTTTGACAATGTTAAACCAGGATGTTTTAACGTTTCTCCCCCATAAAGGATATCCTGTGGAATGACATCAGTCAAACATTCAGATTTTGATGAAACTTCATTACATTATATTAAACTGTATCATAACACTAGCCAAGACAATGCAGACCCTTAGTGAATGTGTGCCCACTGGCTATATAAATGATTTCAATATTTGGTACAAGATATCTGATTCAACACTGTGATAGTGGTTGCCAAATATAGTAGCCTCATAGATATGACTGCTGCAGCTTTGTGTCCCCAGGTCTAACCTGTAGGGAAGCTGAGTGTGAATCCCCAGTATGTGCATACACACACACTTGCCCACTGGATAAATATATACTGTTGGCCTCACAAAGTAGCACAGACAGAAAACACAGCACTCTTGCAAGCATGAATGTCACCAATGACTTGATCCAGTTCCTCCTCTCTAGCTGACCTAAAGTCCACCAGTGGAACATGCATATGTGTGTATATGCATGAACATATACATTTGTGAATACACAAACATAAATGGGCTCCACTTGTAGCTGGCCACAGACATTCAGCACAGCCAGTAGCAGACCTCTGTGTCCCAGATTTCTCCACGTGTTGGTGCCCTGAAACCTGCAGCCCCACTCCAGCTGCATGTACACGCACATGCATACATACACATGCTCACACACACCCCTTTGGCAGCTAGTCTAGACCTATGTTCTTTGTGATAGCCAAACCTAAAATTCCTGTGTTTCCACTATCTGTTGCATGACCCATAGTTTCCCTACTAGCTGGTTCCTGGAACCCTTAACCTACATGATAGCTACTCCAGATTAAAGTTGGTTAATGCATTACACATGCATGCTCACATAGGATTGGAAATTCCACAGGGAAACAAAAACACACAGTGGTGTCTTCTGTTGCTGACTTCTCAGACCTACAGTCCCATACAATTGAGATCCCTTCTCCAGTTGCTGGTATGTAGACCTTCACGTGCATGTGCACACACACAATAGACCTTCACCTAGGACTAACCCTAACAAGGGTTAGAAATCATAGAATCATAGAATGGTTAGAGTTGGAAGGGACCTTGAAGATCATTGAGTTCCAACCCCCCTGCCATGGGCAGGGACACCTTCCACTAGAGCAGGATGCTCAAAGCCCATTCCAGCCTGGCCTTAAATACTTCCAGGAATGGGGCAATACATCCAGGGATGGGGCATGAATTGTAATAGGAAGATAGAGTACTCTATGGTGGTTAGGTGGAAGGCTTGTTTAGACAGGTGTATTCACCAGCAGCTGGTTTACATTCAGCTAGCTTCTTTTATCCCCTCTTCCATTTATTTTGGCGTGCTTGCACATCTTGAATTCACTTTGTTCCCTACCTTTCCCCCACCACTGAACTTCCACCTTCCACAACCCTGGGAGCCGCAAAGTGAAGTTGATCATTTTGGTCTGGTTGGGAAACCAGATCCTTCCAGATGTTGTTCCTCCACCCCTTACCAAAACTTTGTGTTTATGCTGATCAGCTCTTAATCCTATAATCTTGCATCAGATAATAACAAGAAAAAAATAACTACTTAATAGTAGACTGTCATACATAGTTGGGGAAATACATTCATGTACATCTAATAATAAATATTCATCTAATAATAAATTCATGTACATCTAACTATATTGAACAATATATCCAGATGCTTTTATTGTCCCCAAGATATAAACAGGAAAATGTCTTTTACCTACTACCAACTTTCTTTATGTGTTTTATGTCAGCATACAGGCTTTTGTTTCAAAATTAAAAAAAAAAAAGGAAAAAAAATAATAGCTAATACATCCTTTGAACTTCTACTGCATTTAATCTTCACAGTTAATTGATGTCTTATGACCTGTACATCAGCTGATTTTTATATAATCCCTGAGCTCATCTCACATTGTTTGGAATTCAGCTAAGTTATCTTATGCTTTGTGAATTCATTGATCCTAGACTCCCGTCTGTAACCTTCTGAAATACTAGACCCACTTGGTTTCTCCATCTCTTTCCATTATCCAATTAACAACCAGTTTTCATTTGGTAAATTGATTGCAATCCATTTATTTCTGATGATTGTTTACGTTTTTTTTTGGAACAGAGTCAGACCTTCAGCTTGTGTATATGGGCACAGCTCAAGCAGAACTGAGGAACTGAGGAATACACTGATGTCAGTGGTTTTAGACTTCTTTCTACCTAGCAAAGATAAGACCAAAAGATGTCAGGGTTTTTTTTTGGTTTTTTTTTTTTTTTTTTGGTTTTGGTTTTGGTTTTGGTTTTTTTTTGTTTTTGTTTTTTTTTGTTTGTTTGGTTGGTTGGTTTTTTTTTGTTTGTTTGGTTTTTTTTTATGGAGAATGAGAATAATCCAGTAATAAATCAGAATATATTGCCATTTGTCTTCCCTATGTTGTTCTTAACCGTTTTCTGGAAATTTTAAGTGTACCACCTCAATGAATTCTGAATGTTACTAGCAGATATATATATAATCTATATTGTAGCCAGCTTTTGTGTCACATTCTTCTCTTGGTTGGACTGATTTACATGAAAAATAATCATACAGATAATAGAATATAATAGCAGAATAATAAGTGCCAAAATTGTGTCTGACACTTATTTTAAAATTAATGCTGTTTAAATTAAGAAGATAGACCAGGCATCATGAGTTTACAGGGTGAAAAAAACACAAATTAAGCTATAAAATTAAACAATTTCTACCATGGTGAAAAAAAGAGACAAAAATAAGTGTACTTTAATATATACTTGTGGGAGAAATGTGTGACATAAGCTGCAGAAATAGCCTTTTTTGAAATCATGAGAACATGATAGATTGAGGGAGGTCTTTGGAGTATGTGCATTTGAAATATACATTGATTTACTTGTAGCTTATCTCTCACATCCAATTTGTCTGTCGTCTATCTGAGCTATTTTTATTTTTTTTTTATTGTGCTTGCAGTTTATTTTTTTAATTCTTTGGATATTCCATGACATGTCTGACCTTTAGTGTAATTCAGTTATTTTAAGATTGCACTGTATTTGTCATAATATGTATAAAACACTTAACATTTAAAATAACTTTTTTACTTTTGATGTCTGTCAGAAAAAAAACTTCTGATTGTGTTTGACACAATTTAATTTTTTATTTATAATTATATCAAGTCTAGACGATGTAGAAAGAATGCCAGTCTTAGTAGTATCTCCAAGAGGAATATTGACATATTTTTAAAACTCACGAAACTGCCTGAATTTTTATCTGTTAATTCAGTTCTGTATGCTTACTTCATATGGAACTTATCTCTTTCTGGCTCCTGGTGAACTGTCTTTACTTCTAAATCTGCTTTTTAGATCTGAACAGTACTGAGAAACATGGGATAAAAATGTGGTCTACTACAAAGACCTGAAATCTAAATACAAAAGTGGTAATCCAACCTGAACTCAGCTGTACGGGGGCATATCAGGTGGCAATGAAATGTGAGTTGGCATGGTACTTGATATTCTCAACACATTTTAAGCCTGATCATTGCAAAAACCTGAAATAATTCTCTTCTAAGAGACCACTAACAAAACAATAACAACCAGGTGTGAGCTATCACCCTTGACATGATGACATCTCCAACAGTTTCAACTCCAGTCTCACAATCTTTACATCTCAACATTTCACTGAAATATTAATCTGGCTTTGAGGTCTTTTTGGAGGTTTTCTTTCCTAGGCTGAATTCTAGGACTCATTCTGCCAGAAGTTGTTAATGGAAAACACAAATCTACCAATCCAATGGCTCTCAGTCATGAAGCCTCATGGATGCTTTCCTGCTTCTTAGTTTTTAACTGGGATCAAAATGAGAAATTGTATTTCTTCATGGTCCCATGAAACCTCTTGATTATAATAAGTGAGGAAACTCTGCAGTATTAGTGCATTCATAGTTGTTTCTGACCCTATCAGCTGACTTCACTGTTCTATCAACAGTAAAGTTAGGTTAGAAACAGTACCAATAATGGCAAAACAAAGTGGGTTTTTTCCACCACACATCACAATTTATTTTGGCTTGAAAATGTACACACAGATGTATGCTAAGTTCTTGGCAGTAGCAATGCAGAGGGCCTCCAAGGACTGCAAAGTCATAGAGAGACCTGGTATGGGGAGAACCTTTGAGATTGTTTCTCTGGCAGTGAATTTCTGGAATTAGGGCTGGATCCATTGTTCAGAATACACAGGTTAGGTTTGTTGACCTGAATTAGTTGGAAAGGTAGAGATTTGATTGAAACTGGGAAAGCACTTTTGAAACTTACTAAGAAACTTTCCCTATATTGTACATGTATGAATTAAATATATACCTGTTATATTTATCAGATTACTCCCAGGGAAAATGTTTTCCCATTTCAAACAAATGCAAAGTTTTTTTATGTGCTAATAATGGAGATGAAGACGTGACATTAATAGGGCTAGTTAGTTTTAATCCATGGAGTCCTCAACATAGAAAGGACATGGAACTGTTGGAATGGGTCCAGTGGATGGCCACGAAGATGATCAGAGGGATGGAGCTCCTCTCCTATGAGAGGTGGAGAGAGCTGGGGCTCTTCAGCCTGGAGAAAGGAAGGTCCTGGAGGAGACCTTATTGCAGCCTTCTGGTATCTGAAGGGAGCCTACAGGAGAGCTGGAGAGGGACTCTTTGTCAGAAAGTGTAGTGATAGGGAGAGGGGCAATGATTGTAAATTGGAAGAGGAGAGATTTAGATGAGATATTAGGAAGAAACTATTTCCTGTGAGGGTGGTGAGGCACTGGAACAGGTTGCCCAGAGAAGTTGTTGATGCCCCATCCCTGGGAGTCTTCTAGGCCAGGCTGGATGGGGCTTTGAGCAACCTGCTCTAGTGGGAGGTGTCCCTGCCTATGGCAGGCGCGTTGGAATGCGATGATCTTCAAGGTCCCTTCCAACTCTAACCATTCTATGATTCTTGTAACTTGCATAAATTTACATATTCTGGTGATTTACCAGTTTGTACCAGAAAAAAAATTAAAATTGTGGGTAGTGACATGAAAAAACAGGAAGAAAATCTTCATAATTTTGACATTTCAGTATTATTAGCAATGCCTGTGCTTTACAAGTATGGCAGCCTATTTAATGAAAAATAGGCTGCTTAACAAGATTTCCATAGCTTTGCAATTGAAGTAATGCTGATTTTAACTAGAAGACCAAGTAGCTATGTCAAGATTGCATGGGTGAAACATTTTTAAAAATTATGTATTTCATAATTAAGAGATTTCACACTTTATCTATATGTCAAAATATAACCTTGGAATGTATTGGGTGGCTGTCCTGGTTTGAGGTAAAATGAACTAATTTTCTGTTTTACAGTTTTGCTTTCTTAGCTAGGCCTCTCCTAGTTAGCTGGGCTCTGAAATTAACAGCACATTGTGCGGAGCTGTTCCATCTCGCAGTGATAAGACCTGANGTGGCCCACCATCATAATTTGAAATATGTTTCCTTGAAAGATTCATTAATAGCACTCTCACTTGAATGTCTCTGCCTGGCTAGATTTAGTGGCTTGTTATGATTTTTGAAAATCATACCTTTACCTTTTCGAGTTTTGCATGTATAAAGTAAACCAGACCTGTTTCCTCAGGCATGTTTTTCTACTTCTACAAAGCTAGATCTCAGAAATATAATTTAATATTCTGTTAAGCTTAATATAACTTAAACTCCAAATCTAAGACCATAAGTCCAAACAGTAGAATGGAAAATAAAATAGGAAATCATGAAAAGCAAACTAATACTTTGAACAAGAAGAGTAAGCCTGTCTTTAATTTGAAACATGCTAATAATTTTACCATCAGTCAAACATAAGTATTGAATGGGACTTTTTCATAAGCAACATTAAGCCAAGACCGTGCACTATGGACTCCTTTTATCAAGATCTGCAAAACAACGATATAACACTACTTCTAAAAGGAGGCAAAAAATCCCCACTCACTATAATCTGGAAAATAAAAAGAATTACAATACTATGCTATCAAACACTGCAACAAAAAATAGAAGATATATGATGGAATCTAATTGAGATTTGCTCAGTTTGTAAACAGATGTCTTTCCAGAGAATTTTCACTAAAGGTCATTGTCTCCTGGAGCATCAAGTCAAAGGTGATATATAGGTTAAGAAAGTACCAAACAGACAACATCAGAGAATACTTATTGACTCGTAGAGAAATAAATGTTTAAGACAGCTTACTTCATGCTTTTTTTCTCTTTAGAAATACATGAGTGTTAACCTAGAAAATTAAAAAAAGTTACTCAAGGGAGAACTACATATTGACCTGGATGATGGCTGAGTTTTTCATGGCCTTTATTCATATTATGATTTTATTATTTGTGTATCATGTTTCTAAATCACATTTGCAGCAAATTAAAGGACCACTCAGTCAAAGAAAATAAATATCTTACAAGTTTTATGTCCCAGCAGCTAGTTACTAAGAAAACTAAATGAATGTCTAATCATGAAACACATTTTTGTTCATAACCACAAAAAGATGCATTCTTTACAGGGAAGCACTATGTTAAAAATCAAATTATCTACCCCTAAACTCCCATCTAGTTACTCCCAGAAATATTATTTTTTGAACTGTCATGACTGTGCATATGTATAACTGGGAAAATGAAAAGCACAAGAAAAACTCTGCACAGAATTCGAAAGAGCAAATAACAAATCAACATTGCATGAATAAGAATTTATTTTACTGTTATTATATTCATCAACAATTAAGAATATTTTTATGATTCTATATGTAATAATTCAGAAGAAAAACTACATTAATATTACAAATAATAAAAATTTTCAGCACAGATATTAAAAACAGGATGTTCTGAGCTGCACTTATTTTTATAACTCTCCTTTTTATGAAGGAGTTGTGCTGTATCTTTCCTTCTGGCTAATGAAAGGTTTATGTATGGAATTTTTACTACATAATGATCAACATTTTATATACATTAAGAAATGAACTTACTTTATGAGACTAGTCTGAATAACATGGTATTTTCTTATTGATTTCTTTGAGTTCACCTCTGGCTGTATCTTGTGGGATCCCCTCTGGCTGGACCCTAAGGTGTAAGATCTTTGCTTAAACCTGTCTAGCTCAACTCTTTACTTCTGCATCCTCATTCAGGGATGAATTCTGTCTGATTATTGACTACTCCAACCTTCTAAAGCAATTCAACAGTATTTGGGGAAAAACCTGCCTGAGGGGTTGCCTGGGCTGTTTCCCAACCATGGTGAAAAAAGTAACCAAGAGAAGAAGCAAAGAATGTTCTATCAAATGCTATTTACTCCAGCACAAAAGAAAGTTATTAAGACCTAGAAGCTCATACGTGTCTTTTAACTCTCATTGTCCTGCAAGGAACAACGGGGCGTGACTCCTACTTCTTCAGTGTTTCTCCACAGCAACTTGGGAAGGGCTAGAGTGGTTAGGGTGTTTTTCATCTCTGAAACCATTGCAAATAATAAGTCTGGAGAGACAAAGGGTGAGCCTTTGAGTTGCATCCAGGAGGACAAACCTAATAAAAAATGGGCATCAAGATCTGAAATCAAGGGAATTCTGCACAAATGCAATAGCCTCATTTTGTTGTTTATTTAGCTTTACTTTAAATAAAGATTTCCCTGCAGTGCTATTGGCTAGAAATGACATCAGAAGATAAAGTCAGGAAAGGAAAGTGAGCACCTCTATTCCTTGAGAAATCCATCACAGGATAGAGTAAGATATCCTGGTGTGGGGACCCTCATGAGACATTTGGAGCTGATTATTTTCAGAGAGGAAAAAGAATTGAGCCCTGAGTGCCTCTAGAAGCAAATCTTCATGAATGTCCCAAAATAATAAGGAATAATTCTCCAGGAATTCACTGATATTTTAGAATTGATCTATTTTATTCAGCAAATAAAATTCTAAATGTGCGCACACATATTTATTTGAGCTTGTGTTTAATTTCCATATACAATTTAGTTGAAGATGCTCTCCCATTTTGTTGGTTACAGATTTACTTGGTAGGAAATGAGACCTGTGCTCCTAGCAGAACTGGATCTCAACTTGTACAGAGGCCATAAGTTTGTTAGCACACTGCAAAGTCAGGATACCAGAGGGCAAGGAAAAGTTACTGGAAAACCCCCCAACCAAACATAAAAACACCAAGCAAAGCAAAAAAAAAGAAAGAGTGAAGAAACAAAGAAAATTCTATCTTTCATAAGGATGACCACACTATTGTTTTGTTCTAGCCATCATACCCCAAAAGGTTATAAATGAAGTAATTTGTAGCATAATCTAAAGTGCTAATCCTTTTTATGCTACTTTGTCTCTCAGAATTTATTACAGCAAGTGTTCCTTATCAGATTAAATCTTGATTTTTGATCAAAAACAGGTACAGCAGTTCATGTAAGGTGAATAGCATCTGTACTAAGACAAAACACATTAGGTTCACCAACTGTTTCTGTAATTTTTCTGACATCAATGCATCTTTAATTCCTAGTGATATCTAGATCCATAATGTGTTACTTCTTTCTGGGTTTTTTTGTTTGGTTGGTTAGTTGGTGTGGGGGCTTTGTTGTTGTTTGTTTGTTTGGTTTGGTTTTTTTAAGTTGCCAGATGTATTAGTGTCCTAGCTACTCTTAAAATAATTATTATCACCCCTTTCCCAGAGCTTTTTGCTGATAAGCCCCAATCAGTTATGAAACCCATTAGCAGTGATTGTGTTTGTGAGTAGAAACTTAGAATATCATTATAACAGACAGAACATTTACACTTTAAAACAAGTTATATATTATAACAAAAGCAGAATAAATTGGAATTGATTTCATTAGAGAAATTTAACACCAGAAAAAATAATGGCACTGATTTTTCTTCAGGGACACTATTGCATTATAGTGTTGCTTCACTAAATTAAAAATGTTATCAAGTTGGCAGTAAATTCTGGAATGCATTACTGTGCAAGCTATAAAGTCTGTTTAATGGCTGAGAGCTCATTTATAACAATGGAAACATATAAGAGAAAGTATTTCTTTTAAAAAACCCAAACAACCAAAACCATTTTAATTTCAGAACACTTTGAGAGCAAAGAGTACTACAAATGAAAGAAAAAAAAAAAGATAAATACATTTTGTGAGTAGTTTAATGATCCAGTAGCATTTCTGCTGCTGCACTTAGCTTTTTCTCTTATTGGAATCTTTTATTGATTGTAATATTGAAACAACCAGAGCATTAATGTACTGGACTATAAATATTTGTAATTCTGTCAAATGAGATGCTTCAATCAAGTATTTAAATTGTTCTTTTTTATTATTATTTTTTAAAGCACATAGAAAGAATAGTGGAGACCATAGCTAAGACCATTCTGGAACTCATAAAATCCTCGCTGCTGGAGTGGAGAGAAAATATTCACTGATATATTAGATTTTAGTTGAAAGTGAAAATGTATTTGACAGGTGTATTTGACAATGTATTCTCCTTCATCAGACAAGCAAAGAGATGAGATGCCTGTCAACAACTATCCCAAGAACATACCTTTACATGAGTACCAGGAATATGTAGTGGTCTCCTTATCAAATTCTTCCTTAGAAAATAAAAGTTAGATACTGATACATGAAAAAGATGTGACATTACATTTGTAGTGGCATCTATCCTATTTGAAGTGCCCATATTCGTCTTTATTGACAAGTTTAAGAGACACTTTTTTTTTCTAGGCACCCAGATGAAGACCAAAAATTAAATTCAGATACGCAAACAGAAGATATCTGAGGGGAATTAAGATGTGCTCAGTTTGACTTCTATTTGCTGTTGTGTTACCTGGCACATTCTATTATAAAATTGAATTTCCAAATATTTACTGTCCTATTCAACTTTAGCTGCTGGAGCTTAAATTTTCTATTTCAGGCTTTTTATGGAAAGAATCTGCAAGCAGGGCGCAATCATACTAGAGTCCCAAACAGAGACGTCCCTTTTTCCATATTTTATAACTATACTTTGAGAAAGTCTATCAATGGCATAACTTTGACTGTCACATTGCAGCTCTTGCCAAACTCAAGACAATTTGGCCAAGTTACAGACTTTTGTGGGTGGGAAAGAGGAAAAATAATAATTTCACGTATTTTTAATAAAGAATTTTAATGCTTAAAAGAGACTGTTTACCATGAGCATGCTTCAGTTCTGACTTCAAAGTTAGCATCACCAGAAATTATAAATTAATCCAGATCTCACAGCTGAGATGAAGATTTTTTGATTGCATTCCCAGTGGGCAGTCTGGGAAGGGGGAGAAGGAGGCTACAGTTACATTTGACTTTTAAGGTGTGTGGGAATAGGGAAACATGGGCTGCTGAGAGAGCATAAGCCCACCAGCAATCTGACAGAGGAAAGAAGAAAGAAGTTGGGATGATATATAGTGACTTCCAAAAGTTTGGTAGTAACACCTCAGGTTCAGAAAATATGAGATGGCGTGCTTTTTTTGAGAAGCAGCTACCTCAGCAGCTATGGAACTGAATAAGCCTATTCTTTCAACCTCTATATCCCCAGACATCACCTCAGATGAACTCCATCCTCTTGTCACACTCTCCAGATCCCTAAGGCCCCTACATTTGCCCTCACCTCTTCCTCAGTCTGCCCTCTGCAATTCAATGCCAATTTATGCAGAAAAAGCTGTGAAGGAAGCAATATGTGTAAGGACTAACCAGAATTACAAACACACTAAATGGCTAGTTAAGCATAATAGGTGATATTTGTTCTCTACTTGCTTTTCCCTCAAAAGGGGAATTAACTCAAATTTATCATAAATTTCTTAAAATTTTCTCAAAACATGTAGCAACCTAACATTTTTAAAAATAATCGTTCAAATTGGAGAATGCATTTAAAATTTACAAGAATAAATGCTGTGGAAGTGGATAGACATAAGAGGTCCTGCCAATATTTTTTCCTTGGAAACCTGGCTTAAAATGATGACACGCTATAAATGTTTTATCAGAGCAATTTCAAACAGAAGTTATAACTTCAGTACTGTAATTGTAGAATATTTGGGGCTGTTATGACTTTGTCTAAGTCCAATACTGATAATTTTTTTTAAACAATTTTGAAGTTCTGGATACTTGACTTTCTAAACTTTTTTATTTATTCTTGTATCTTCTGAATAATATGACTATATAAAATAGTATTGGACAGAGGAAGCAAAAATATGCGATCATTTTCTTACATAGGAGATTCATTCCCTCAGTACAGAACAGGGTTAAATAGAATTATTTGTGGAAATGAAACTAAGAAACTCTTTCAAAAGTTCTGTTAATATTAAAGCAGCTGAGCCTACAATTTTCTACCATGAAGTACTTTGAGTACTAAGCATGCGCTTATCTTTAAGCACATGAATAGTCAAGAGGAACCCTTGGTTGTTTTTTGATTCATTTGAGGTTTTTATGGATTAAAGTAACAGTTATGAGCATTTTACAACCCTGAGCTCTGAATTAGTGTATCTATTGCAGAAGGGGGGAACAATAAACAGATACACCAATAAGGGGAATTAGAACAAATCTCTAAACATAATTTAGTTCATGTCTCATTTCCCAGTGCTGCTATAAGTAATAAAAAGGGCAATAGAAAAAGAATTTTCTTTTACTAGAGAGTAAAGGAGGGGAGGGGCGAGGACTGGGGGTGGAGAAAAAAAAAAATCCAAACAAAAACAAACAAACTAAAAAGAGCTTAGAGTACCCTGCAGCAACCTCTAGAGGGCATTGCATGAAACAGAAGGGAAAAAGGAAAAGAGTTCCCGAACAGCCAAGACACTGTTACATCTAAGTTTTCCCATGTTTCCTATATATAGGTTTCCTATAACGACCTATCAGATCACCCAGTAGATAAGGTAAGGAAACGAGGCTGTTTTCATGGCCTCTGCCATGTTGTGAGGGCAAGGGTTCACAAATGTGTAGGAACTGTATTGAGAAATTTGGCTTCTTGTTCACCTATGTGCATACAAACCTGCAAAATTTATACAAACTTGCAAATTTCAGTGACAATGTCAAGTAGACAACACACTGATTTTTTTTCCATGTGAATATATAAAAATGGAAAGGGGAAATTGCCCTGGGAAAGTTTCTTTTCTTACCATTCACCACTATGTTAAACTTGTCTTCATTCAATGAAAGAAATCCCTTAGAGTCAAACTGCGGTGCTAATGAGCACGGTATAGGATTTATGGCCAGGTATTGACAGGAAGCAGTAAAAATATCTAAAGCTACAGATGATTTATGATGTAACATTCCCCAGCAACTGCAAATGCAATTTATATAGACTTTTAAGTATTATGGTAGATAAAGTACTTTAAACCAGTGATTTTAGATGGTAGTATGCTAAATATATTTCTTTAATGAACAACAAGCATGAGATAGAATGCTGCAATGGAAATATGGTAAATATATTTAACAGAAACTACTTAATGGAAGGAGGGAGAATAGTTCAATATTTGCCAGAGAAAAGCACAATGAGTTAAGAACATCCCTATAGGCAGGTGTGAGTGATGACTCTGGTGGTAGCAGTCCTGGTGCATCTTGGGTTAGCTGATACATCAAGGCACAAGGACAGAGATATCTTTAGGCATGTGCCATGCTTGGTTACCTCTCCCTGACCTCTTTGTTAAGTAAGCCCATGTGTCAGGGAGAATAGTACACCCTCTTCTAGGTGCTCCTGATCTGTACTCAAGGAAAAGCTTTGCAGGCTCAGCAAGGGTTTGTGTCACCTCTGTCTGAAGCTTAGTGGTTAAGGTTAAGCTGCAGAGTCAAAGGAAAAAAAAAAAAAAAAAAGATTGATATTTCTAAAAGAGATTGATATTTCTGTGGATGATTTATTTCAGCCACACAGCTGAATTTAAAATGCCATTAATTGCTCCCTGCAGTGCTCCCTGCAACTTCTTGTTGGATTATAAAGGAGCCTAGATGACTGGGTAGACTAAGACTCTTCTCTTTTAGAAGACTACAATCAGGTAAGAGGGATACAGTTCTCTTTTAGAGACCTCTTTTTCAAGACCTCTTTTTATCAGAGAAAACTGAGACACAGTGATCTTTCTTGTTTTCAAATGTTTTATAAACTTAATTATTCATTAAAAAAGGATCTACTTTACACAGGTTTACTGGAGAAAATCGATCTGTTTTGTACAAATGGATAAAAATATCCCTGACAAAGCCTGGCTGGTGGAAATAGACTTATATTAGGAGTGAACTGACACCAAACATAAAAGGAACCCAACCCCAAGCCAAATAAAACAGGCAGTTTAGGAAAACAGACATCCTTTGGGTTGAATTTGTATTCAGTTCTAATGTACTGAAAAATTTTAAGGATAACTTACTTGAAAGCCAATGTTAAAAGTTTCAAATTATAAAATCTTTTAGGTGATACTCTGTGTAAATAAAGCACATATACTCGGAGAAATATCAGGAAAGAAAGGAAGATAATATGGAAAGTGAATATGGAAAAGTAGAAGGAGGAGACACAAAGATACAGAAAGAAGCCTGTTATGGCAGAAGATGTGCAGTTTGTGAGGAAGGACCATTTAAAGCTGTGTCTTAAAAATTTGCACTTAAAGCAAGTGCAAATCTCCTTTGGGTCATATGAAAAGTCTTCAGCCAGGTGTCAAAGTCTTTGAGAAAAGCTTGAATATTTTATCTGCATTTTATATGCCTTGTCAGGGCATCTTCACTGACTTTAGCAAGAAATTAGACTGTCAATATTTAGGCCCATAAGCTATGTGTAGTGTCTTAAGTGCATTCTTCCTCAATACTTAAACAATCTATTTGAGTGGAAAAACATGTTGGAGTAAGTTTCAAAACTATCCACTTTCCATCATGTTTCCATATCTTGTTCCTCAGGGTATAGATCTGAGGATACCACCTTATTTTCCCTGGTAAACATTTTCTTTAAAGACTGGGTTCTCTAAGCCAAAACTCATTTGAAACCAATGCAAATATTTCTCAGGTCCTTTGAGGGATTCAGTTTGTCTATGATTAGCTCCAAAAAAGTAGAAGTTTAGTTGACATCATTTATTTAATGTCCAACAAAAGTAATTAAATTATGATGTCTCCAGAGGCAAATTTATTCCATCTTAGACTGGGCACCTATAGGAAACAGCACTGGTAACTTCTAAAGAAATCTATTTCTCTCCAGTGACGGAAATTTTATGACATGTCACTAATGTGTTCATGACAACTTATTAGTTAATTATAACTGCAGGATTCAGAAATTCTGCATTCCAGTTTTAAAATTCCACATAAGAGCAGATAAAATCAACTCTTTGACTTTCCTATGTACTAGAACACATAACTTATTACAGAAACTTAAAAAAGACCTAGTGCAAAAATAATTTTGAACTCAGAAATGGAAACATTGCTTCAAAAATGTCAAAACTGTATTTCATTCTGTTTGCAAATCCTCTCTCCCTTTGTCTCATGTGGGTTTTTTTAAGAACATTTTTTCAGGGCAAAAAGAAATTTACAAGCATTTTCATAGAAACAGATTTTATCAAAATACTACACCACAAATTTTTACCTATTACTCATCCCTGTACATGATCTTTCACTCATGAGCTGTCATAAAATCATTTTAGTTCCTCAGGATTTCTATTGCATGTATTCTAGCAGCTAAGCAAATAAATACAAATACCGACTTCTGCTATTTATCTTACCGATCTGTTTGTGTTATGTTGAAAAGCCATCTACTTTATACACACAGCTGGCCTTTGCATATGAATGGTCTCAGTGCCTCCATTTCTTTTGATCTGTGTATGTGCTGTTTTCAGTTTAATTTAGACAAGACAGTTCGGTGTAGGAACATTCTGGTTTATAATTGCTACAGATTTTTATACAACAAACTACAATGGATATGTGGGGGAGAGCCTCCTGGCTCTCTTTTTCAGTTTAACTTGAAGTAGAAAGAAGAACAACTAGTAACACAAATGAAGGTTTGGGTTTGCTCTTTGATTCATAGTATCTGCTCTTCTAAATTTAGAAAATTAAGTTAAGAGCAAAGAGATCTGATCTTACAACATTATAGATGTTTTAGATATTATCAGGTCCTTATCCTGTAGGACTGAATCTAATAATTTGGAAGATCTGCAATTCATATTCTCCTCCAAAACACTTTTTTTCTTTCTATTCTTTGCATTTTCTCACTCAGCTTCTTTATATGTTTGTCTATGATACTTGATTTCCCCATGGAAATCTGATACCTACCACAGACAGAAAACAGAGCTCCTGTTTCTGCTTTGCTGTAAGCATCTGTCAAAGGCATTAAATGAACTTCACAAGTACTGCACCATTCCTTCTGAGCTATGGAAATGCAAATAATTTTGGAGTTTGAGGTGTGTGCCATTCATATGTTTTTAAAAACAATTACCTCTATGGAATGGAATGTCATTCTAGTGTATAGGAAGCTCAGGAATTACAGCAAAAGACACCCTTCCATGGTATAAATAACTGCATTTAAAGTGAGTTACACCAGACAGAAAGGCTTTCAAATTCCTTGTCTCAGCTCCCTTGTATCCCAGTGTCCCTGAAGAATACATATATTACAAAAAAAATTATCCTATCCTTATTTTGTGGATCAGTCGATCAGTCTTTTGGAACATTTCCTCTAACACATCCTGAAGGACCCAATTTAGCATCCAGCTCATCTAACAAGAAGGTAAAACATCTATTCATTGATCTTGCTAACTGACACTAGAATCCTACACCAGTAGTTACTGGCATTTGCTGCCTTATGAATAGCATCAGGATGTAAAAGATGTGGGTCTCTTTCCAGTAAGGCATTGAACACCATGCCTCACGGGAAACTATTGGTTCTTTTAGAGAATACATGAGAGGAAATGTAATAGTACATACCAAAAATGCACACATTTGGTAAAGCCTCTACTATAATGTGCACAATCAGTTGGAAGTAATAGAAAAGGAAGATGGCCTAGGTACAAAGTGTTTACAGGATGTCTTAAAGTCTTAAATGTAATGAAATTTTAAGACCTGTTAGGTGAGATACATTCACCATTGATAGAAAAGCACTAACACTGTTTCTACTAGGCATTGGTAAGATCTTGTTAGGAATACTACATACAGATCGAGTTACCCACATTCAAAACTGTTAGGTATAAATGTGAACTTGGAAATGGGTAATCTGGGTAATCACAAATTAAAGACTTCATTTTGATTTATACTTTTAAAATAAAGGTTGAAAAGAAATATGGTTGCTGCTAGTAAGTTCTGATGAAGAATCATTAAAGAAGAACAGTATTGTGGACATGAGAAATGTACATGAATCAATTTGAAACAGAGATTGGAACAAATTAGATGGGATATGAAACACTCTTCTATCAGGGATGGTGAGGTCTGGGAAAAAACAAATGAACAAACAAACCACAAAATCTCTATACAGTTTTAAGTCTATGAATTCCTGTTGTTTGTGTCAACAAAAAGCTTTAACAACTGATCTGTTTTTCTGTTCGTGTGTTGTAGGGTAAAATGTTCTACAAGAAAATCCAAAAGCCTGTCAAGCAGGAAAAAGTTAACTTGTTTAGCTTGAGGTTTCTGCTGTGTTAGTATTGTTTCAATAGCTACCAAAGGCAGAAACTGTGAAAGGACTTGTGCACTAATTACATGTGTGCATGCATGACCTGTACTAGATGGCTAAAATTGTTTTTTGACAACTATTAGTTCTGGAAAGGACATGGCCAATAGTTGTAATAGCTATAAAGGAAATAATCATATCACCTTTCAGAAATGACAATACAGTAGTGTGTTGTTTTCATGTGAAAGTAGACATTACACAGGTTGAGGAATAAAAAAATTCTTGTTTATTCAGAATTATTTGAAAAACAACAGTAAGAAATTAGACAACATGTCTGGGAAGTTCTGTTTCATGTTCAGCATTATGACACTATGATACTGTGCAACAATGAAGAACAAAACCCACTTCGTAGCCAATACTGGGTTCAGTTTTTCTTTATAGGTTTTATTTAAACACATGCATCATACCCCTGCCCAGAAGAAGACAATCCTTTTATAAAGACAGAAATCACAATTAGAATTTTCAAAGCTTATTATGAATGTCTGCAGAGGTATGGCAATGGTCTAGGGCAAATCATTAGACTGTCTGAATCAACAAAGGCAGATGAACTATTTTCACAAACTGTATTCCTTTATGTGCCTATTTCATGTACAAACAACTTGGAATACTTAAACCTATTCTTAGCTGATGTGGAGCTATATGCTAGTTATAACGAATGTTTCCTCTTAGGGACATGACCTCTGGAGAGCAATTCATTTTAATGAGCTTAAAGTTTGGCAAACCAAAACCTAACAGATTTCTGCAAAACTTAATAGATTTCTGGACTTCCCTCAGGCAGGTGACCAAGACTTTTTTCTTTACAAGAATTTTTTAGGTAATAAATATAATTTAAAATAATTGTAATTTTTTTTTTTTATCTGTCATGAGTTAAGCAGTTGTTTTGCATGTCATGGCTGCAATATTGTCTATTTGATAGACTGAGATTTTCTTTTATTTAAAAATGAGAGGTAGGCATTGGAAAGTACTTATACCTTAGAATTAGGGAATTTTAATTTTAATTTTTTTATTTATTTTAGGCCTTTTTGACACCTATGACTAGGCCACTGAGAAGCATAGACAGCCACAATGTAGTTATATGCCATTACCCATAGTCTGCATTAAGCATTATCCATTCCTACGGGGAACTGAAACGGATTTTCTTTAAGGCAGGAAAAGTCCTTTGGAGTACAATTAACCTCATCAAATTGAATTTTTGTCTATTAACTTCCACAGGATCTGCTTTGTGTATATTTACTGCCTTGTGTTTCTTTATGCTACATTGTTTTGCTTGAAAATAATATTGTTCACTTCAACTTTGTTACAAATTACAGCTCTTCAGAGGGATTAGTCAGGAGTCTTATGCAATAAACCTCTAAAGAAGTGGAGGGCATAGCAGGCAGTGATTAATCACATATAGGTCTTAAAAAGACAGGTGTTTTGTTTTTTCCTTTTATCCACATCTCACGTGCAGCCTCTAGCCTCCTGAGACAATGCTGAGTTTATCTGTGGACTGGCAATAACAGCATACACTGTGGAGGTGAAGAGAAGATAAGCCAAGTCTCTTTATTAAACTGCTGCCAGCAAAATGAATGTCCTGAAGGACTTGAATTGGCCGTTAACTCTAAGCTGTTTTCTTCAGAAGTACAAAAATAGGCTTTACGTTTTCCACCAAAGAAATACAAGTGAAACCACTGCATTTGGGAAAGAACATTCTTGCAAAATTGGCAGCAGAGAAGTATTTTGAGTTGCTGAGGTGTTCTTTTCATACTGACAGCAAGGTTTGTGCCCACACCATTTACTCAGCAAATATCAGAGTAGCTCTAAGGTTATATTCAGGATCCTCTAAGCCTTGGGCTTGGGACTCAAAATGACACAGTACCTTCCCATTTGTAATATTCTCTTGAATTTAATGTGGATTATTCTGGATTACACAAATTCTCCAAGACATGCTCTAGGGAACCAAGTGGCTCATTTTAAATTCTTACAATCTCAGACTACAATCTAGTGTTGACAGCGCACCATATCAGACCTGCCACTTAAACACGCCATCTGCAGGATTTAAGGACTTAACTGATTTCTTTTCAGGCAGTGTGATGGACCAGAGGGAAATAAAGTACACACCAACACCAAAGTTAAAGTATATGAACAAACTTTGTGATGTACCTAGCATCCACAGTGATCTCCATTAACAGGAGGCTTGTTTTTATGAAATTGGTCTGGGTTGATCAGATTCCCTGTATCTGGGAATTGCTTGGCAGGAACACATATTCATAAAGTTACCAAGCTGTTGCTGCAGAGATAAGGTTACATCATCACAAAGGATCAGAAATGTGACCATGTACTTCTGAACCAGCAATTCAGAGATGAATATGCCACATCTCAGGGATCATATGCTTCGACCACCACATAATTGCTGATTGCCATTTAAAGCTGGTGGGAGACACCGTGTTTATAATTGCTAGCCATCATTATGAACAACTGAGAGTTTCAACCAAATGGTGAACACTTAGAGTTCACTTGAAAGCCCATGTGAAGACATCAGAGTACCAACACAAGTACCCAACCACTGCATTCCAAGGAGTTGAACTACTTTGTCATCACAGAGGTTCCATAGCACATGGACTGATGCCTGTCCTACCTCTTTCTTAGTGTAAAATCAGAATAAAGCAAATTCATAAATTTAGTACTGTTAATTAGGATTCAACCAGACTGGGTTGTTGCTAGGCTTCATAGGTCATAGAGTTAATGCTGCTTCTATGACGATAGTGTATGAAAGACTGCATAGGCCTTTGCAAAGGGTCATAGAAACTTTTGTGTTGCCAAGGCTGTGACAACAGCTTTCTCTCAACAAGAGAACAATATGATCACTCTGAAGGAGATTCAGGTCCTGAAATGTGGGCATACATGGGGAAATATGCTGTGAGTCAGCATGATACAGTACAGTGAGTACCCACCCCTATTTCTGCCTGGATTAGGAATATTGAGCAGTTAGCAGAACTCCTGGACAATGTACTATGTGCCATCACTATTGTAATTAAACTAGGGTTTCCTCTAAAGCTCTCTAAGGTTACAAGTCTTTTAGAAACCTTGTGGAAGAAGACTGCATGACTCAAACTACCCTAATAACTAGTCAACTTGTATTCACACAGTTTCTTTATTATCATCTGCTCTGTACATGACAGTATTTGCTTATTTATGTTGATTGTTGGGTAGACCATATAATTAAAGTCTTTTATGGCAAGCCATTAACAATGTCTATCATCTTCAAAGAAATAGTCCAAGAGAGATTGCAAAAAGACATTTACTGCCTAGTGTCTACCTCAGCTTCCTGTGCCTGGCAGGACATTTTGTTGTGAAGTGTGATTGACTCGGATTCCCACATCTTCTGAAAGAGGCACTTGGGCTGCATCCAAGCATGTGTGAAGGTTTGGTACCTATATAGGAGGCAGGTCTAGAAATGGCATAGTTTCAGATTTACTCTACTACAGAACATAGGCAGCATTTGTTTGGTGGGAGCTTTTTGGTCTACGGGGTCTTATTACAATACCATTCTTGCTCTTTTTCTGGTCTCCTTGTAGTGAAAGTGAACAAACTAATTAAAAATGTTCAGGACTCATTATTACTCATTTATAAAATGCGAATGTTCTGTTCATTTCTAACACAGGCATGTGCAGAGATTACTTGCTTGTTTTACAAGCATTATGTGGCATACAATCCCTTTGTTCCAGAAGTTAAGACCTCAGCTACAGACATTTTGCTTTGGACTGAAAATTGGCATGCACTGCTTCCTTCAGAAGCATAATTCTTTTGGCATATTGCCATTTCATATTTCAACAAGTCTTCCTTCTTGAACATGGCTTTTTACTTTCTGCTTTTTTCTCCTTGTTAAGAAGCACCCTTTTTTTTTTTTTTCTCTATATTTTTTTTTCTTTTTAATACACTTGAACATATATTTTGTACTTCATAGAAAGAAAAGCAAGGACTCTACCTCTACTTTATTCTTGCTTAATGTATGGTCAAGGTAAAATTGTTCTCCTTGGTTTTAATCATTCTCAATTGATATAATATTATTTCTTTCTATCTCTGATTGAAAAACATGGGTAAAAAAACTGCTTTTAATAGTACATGTTCAAGTTTTAATCCCTCCCTGAATAAAAAATTTAAATATTAATTAAATATTAACCTTTAATAAAAGCCAAAATGTGTATTTCATTGCTGAACCATATGTCATGCTGTCTTTATAAAAAGAGGACCACAAATGGGACCCTGATAAATTCATGGGGGGTAAGAAAATTTAGAATGGTTAAGAAGTCTATATTGAAAAAGGTGAACATATGATGATTTTGAAAGTACTTTGATCTTCCTTGAGCCAAAGTACACTCTGTATTAGGGAGTTTCTGTACTACACAAAATGGAATTACACGGATATTTTCCAGTAGAAAATCATAGCATTATGGGTAAAACAGCTGGCTAACATAAGCATCCAAACAGCTACCAAGTTTTTGAACCAACATGCTGCCCCTTTACTTTGCAAGGGGAGAGTTTAAAGTAAGTAACTCTCAGAGAAGGCCGGGAGTCTTGCATGGGGTAAGGCAACTTCCCATGACATATGGAGCAAGTGAGAGACTGTAGCCCCAGCCCTGTTGCTTTTGTAGAAAAGGTCTGTGTGAAGGTTATAGTCTACAACCACAGAGCTGGGAGCAATCTAAGACACCTCTTTACTAATGTTCAGTTTAGATTCACTCAAGAAAAAGTCTAAGCTGGTACTTCATGACTACAGCTCATGCTACATGTACTACAGTACAGGCCACCTGCATAAAATGGGAAATATTTAGTGATTAAGAACAGATTATGTCCTTTCAGGATACATTTTTCAGTTCCTAAAATCAGTTCCTATTATCTTTAGCAACAACACATCTTTCTCTCCTCACCGGGATGTTGAGGGAATAAATTAAAGCAGAATTTCAGGGTGCACAAATAATGGTGATGTAGTCCATGAGACAACCTACAATAGAGGGATACAAATTGGGATATTTCCCTTAACAATAGCCAATCCCTTAGCAACCTTTATAGCACTTATGGCAGCATGATATTACAAAAACATCCATAAACTGGGGAGCAGAAACACACATGAATAAAACAAACAAAGAAAGTAGTAGATTGGCACTGTATTTCTCTTTTTCTGTCAATAAATACTTTCCTGGTCAGAGTCCAAGGACAGTTATAATTAGTTTGAGTTACTCATAACATATTTCAAAGAGTGAAGGGAGAAATTAATCTAACCTGGATTCATCTACATGTTAGATCTGTAAATCTGAGCTAGTTAGCCTATATTTCCTTTAAAACTGTTGGAAAACGTGTAAGGAACCCTCAGAGAGAAATTTAATAGTCTATGTAAAATATCTTTGTTAGTGTGGGATAGACTGGGGGAACTTGATTCTTAGCATAAACTCATACATATAACTTTTAAACAACAATACAAGAGATGAAACTTATGTTGGGTTTAAGCTTTATATGAAATTCCTTTCAGTATTTTTTTCCCCATCATTTTGCTTCCCAAGTGTATTTACAGAACAGGATGGACAAATTGCCCTCTTAACCTATGTGTGCTGCTTAACTTGTCAAAGGATCCCATTTTCATTTTACACAAGAGCAGCTGATAAAATTTGACAATCTTGCATTGTGTGTGAAATTATTCATGTAACTCCAGGTTTTACTGCTTCTCAATGCCATTTTTAATCTAATCACCTTTGCATATTTATTAGCTTCCTCAGCTAGTTACATGAATCAAAGAACAGAAGTTGTTGCAGATCTGAAAATTCATTTCACGAAACACTTATATGAAGTTCAGCCCAATACCACTCTCTTAGTGTCAGAACAGCACATTGCAGTTTAAAGTAAGGAAACAGCAGAAGACAATCAGACCTAGGTCTTTTCACGTGGATTGGAATACTGTGTGAATATTAAAAATTATTTCTTTAAATATAAAGATTCCTCAGCTTTCATACATCACCCATCAAAGAAGATGTTATTATTAAACACTTTCTTTAATTACCTATTCCTTTTACCTTGATTGAAGGCTGTAAATTTCCCTACTATGTTTTTGCCCCACATCTATTTACTTTCATGTGTAAGGAACTGGAGGTAAGACCATTACAGTAAAGCATGTTCAAGGACACATATGTCTATATCTATCACATATGCTCATTCCCATGCGACTGTCTCTAAGCAAATAAGATAGCTGTTGTACTAGACAGCAGACAGGAAGGCAGGCTTCAATTTAAAAGCAGGAGACTTAATGCTAAATTCATTTAAAAAAAAATAAAGCACAACAGCTGTAATCACTAGCAAGACCTGAAGTTCAATGTTATTTAACTGAAACATCATACTCCAGTGCTAGACTTTTCAAGCACTGAAAGAAATCTATCTGCATTTAACATTAATTATATTTGCTAAAATATTGTTGCAAATGTATAGATTCTGCAGGTTAATTGAGTAGAATATTAATAACCCATAAACTGTGGGTTTTAAATCTTATTTTCTTTTTTATATTTCAAACTAATGTCTATCAGCATTCAGACAGCTGACAGGATAAGATTTTCCTAGCTACTGTAGTATGAGAAAATGTTATAAAAGCATGAAACAGCCACAAGAATGAGTTAAACACATATGTTGTGCTTGAGGTCATGAAGTACCAAAAAAGTACCGCTGAAGTTATACTAGAAATCAAACTTTCCTCAACAAGAGACATGACCTCTCTTTTCTTTCTCTATGAGAACAGCAAGCATAATATAAAATATCTGTACTCATAAAATAACTCCCATGTAAGCAAGATATCCAAAACGGACGTGAGCTTATCCACCTCCAGTTCTACCTGCTGTACCTACTATCATTGCTCTCGCTACCTTGAGGGGGGAGGGGAGGAAGAAGAAAAGAAAAAAGATAATAAAAAAGTGAGAGAGAGAAAAAAAATTGAGTTAATATGAAGCAATAGCAGCTGAGCCTGAAAGGAGTTTGAGCTGATATGGGTGAGGAAGTATCACAGGTGCAGGGTATATTCTGTATGTTAACTTGATAAAGTGAGATATGCATAGATCAGAAAGACATAAAATACTGCTTAGATCTCCGTATCTTGCTTGCTTTACTGCTTTGGATCCCTTGGAATTCTGGTTCTTCAACACAAAGAGGTCTATTTTCCAGTAGTTACCGACATGTTTCATGACTACTCTCCATAACACTGGAATATCAGCTTGCTCTTACCATGGTTGTTCCTAACTGGACAAGCTAAATGAAAAATAGTCAAATTCAAAGAGCTTGTCAGCAGCAGAACCAGAGAGAATTGAGTAGCCTTTATTCAGAAATCTGCTGAGAAAATTACTCCAATACTTATAAATACATATTAATGAAATACAAATCAGATGTGAATTATTAGTGTTAAGCAAAGGGAATGCAATTGAAATGAACTCTATGCATGATATTTATTTATTTGTTATGTATGTACATTTACATAATTAAATGACCTAGTAAGATACAAGCCTATTCAAAACAGATTGTTTAATAAAGCAATAATTGAATTGTGCTTTTGGCACTAGTAAAACATATGACACTTCAAACATTTTCAAACAAATTTCAACCATTATCCATGCCATACAGAGAAATATGCAGGCATTGTGATTTGTCCAGCCAGATCTTTCATCATCACTGTTTTCTCCTGCAGTAGATTCGCTGGGGAACATCAGGCCCTGGTAGTTGCCAGTCCTTTTGTCTCAGAACCAGGTCTTTTTGAAATAAGGTGTCAGAGAAGCTAAATTCTCAGCTGCACCCATTAGTTTCACATGTCCTTCCTATCCTGGGACAGACTTGCAGCAAAGAGAAACAGTATGCCGAAACCTCCCTGCACATGCTATGTAATCAATGATGCATGAAAGATGCATGAAGAAGGCAGAGCATAGGCAACACAGGTAGTTTGACCATTTAAGAAAAACAAAAAAAAGCAGTGAGTAAATAGGTTGGAATGAAAAATTTTATATCAAGTTAAGGAAATCATACCATTTCAGTGTTGGATATTTTTTGGTTTAGTTTTTTTGAATCTTTCTGGATTGGTGAACTGTGAATTTGGTATTGGGAACAGAGATTAGAAGGGAAACAAAAAAAAATCTAACAGGACTGCCAGGTTTGTTAATGCCAGGACTCTTACTCCAAGCAGTTCTGCAGCATTTGGCAACAATGAATTCCATTTGTGAAATAAGAGAGAGAAAAATAAAAAGACTGAGCCACTCAGTAATTACCAGCTGAGATTCAATTTGTGGAACAGCTGAAAGCAGTGAGAGAAGGTCACACCAAATTAGAGGCCAAAACTCAGTGCTCTTGATCTTCTCAGCACCTGTGATTTGCTGTGTTGGAACCAAATTCCCCTTTCCTTTACTTAGAACAGGATCAGACCAATTCATTTCAGTCATATTAGGTATTTCTCTCTTGGAACAACAACTCCTAGTGCTGGTGACAAGATCCATAGGTAATGATGAAAGTGGTTTGGCTACAATTTAGAAAACAGTTATACTATTTCCAAGAAGAATGGAAAGCTACAGATCTGAATTGTCTAAATTAATAGGCACTTTGCAATTAAGTTGAAAAGGAGGTTAGCCAAGACCTTTGCTGTTAGAAAACATGGAGTTTATGGTTGTATATAGCCAGCTGTGTACGTCTTTGAGCTTTTATGAGGTAGTTTGAAGCCAAGAGTTGATTTGCTGTAAATTTAAATACTAAGAAAGCAGATTTAGGATGAATGTAATATTTTGCAGCATTCCTGCTTACACTAGCCAAAACTAAAAAAAAACCCACACACCACACACACAAAAAGGAGAAATCTGCTTTAGCTTGCTAAAGAAGTAACAGAACATTTATTCCTGGAATGGCAGGGGGTGGGAATGAGGGGGAAGAACAGAAATGAGAGCTGATAGGGAACATTTGTTGTATATGAAATTGACTACAGTGTATAAAGTACTAAATTGTATGACTAAAGAGTATCACATACAAAGTGCTCTGTGCCACATCTACTAAATCAGACTTCCTCTGTGTCTGGTAAATACAATAACTAACCCTGGTGTTTAGGTATTTTATCACCCAGATGTCTTAAAATAAACCATTCCTCCTTTGCCTGTTTAAGGGAAGTGTATTTGGAGGGCCTTGCCAAAGCTAAATCCTGGGTCACACCTATGTTTGCGGTTGCAGCTGAATTAGTCTTTTTAATTCCCTTCTCTACCCCTGTCAGCTCAATATGGTGCCCTTTACTTTACATTGGAGTCTGGCAACGTTCCAAACACTAATAAAAAGTTTCCTGAGACAACATAGTGAACAATTGGCTGCTTATCTAAACAATGTCATATCTTCCTCCAAATAGGAGAACTCTTACAAGTAAGGGATTCAAGAGCTGAACCTTAGACTAGTGAAAGGCAGTTGAGAGTGTATTAAATCAGTTTACAAATATTTATGAGGGATACAAGGCACTAGGCATTGTATTTTTATATATAGCAAAATACATGGAGAACTTCTGTTGTCACTTCAGTCTGACTGTGACGAAACACAGGATTAATATCTACCCAAATAGTCAGAAAGGTAGGTCAGGGAAAGCAGCAATACTATCATTTTTAAAACTTTTCAGATGTTTATGAAATAAAACCTGTAAGTAGATACTTCTACAGATAAATTGGATAACAGCAGAAACACCTTTTGCCTGAAGGGCTTCTTAGCCTTTAGCACACCTAATCAGTTAATTGAAATAGAAAGAAAATAACAAGGCAAAATGTTTTGCTGTGGGTTGCAGGTCATTGGCACCCCATTGAGAAGCAGAATTTGGTGCAGTGGAGTTTAATGGACTTGACAAGCATCTGTCATATCTCTTTGCCAATTAAGGGCTGTTTTCACACACCTTAAATAAGTAAATAAATAAACCACGAATAATTGTACAGAGGGCAGTTACCTTAAATATTCAGGCCAGTATTTCAGAAATTTTTTGACACCAGCAGCTTAGTCAACTTTACAAGTAGTGAAAGGGCTGAAAGTTTTGCAAATTGTTATGTGGTTATGTTTGTGGTCTTAAGACGATACATAAAATACCTGCTCAAACAGCAAAGTAGTGTTCAGAGTCTCTCAAGCTTTCTCACCTTCTCTCATCTGTTGTAATCAGTGCTGCAGGATGGATTTATAGCATTGTCTTTAATAGCTGCCAAGGGAACTTTCTTTTGAACCCTTTGATGTGTATGACCTCCCAAAAATCCTGTGGCATTGAATTCCGCAGTGTAATCATATACTGGATGAAAAAGTGCTTCATTTTATTAGTTTCAGACCAGATAACTTATTTTTCTGTTTCTTAGGGCGATTAACATGAGAACTTTCTCCTGACCATTTCTCATTCTCTTTTTCAATGCAGCTCATGATTTTGCATGCCTCTATTATACTCTCTGTCACTTTTCTCATCTGAAAAGTCATAAATTACTTGCTGGATCTTTATAGAAATGGCTCTTCATGACTTTGTTCCTACTGTCTTTTTTTCATTTTGACTCCTTTTTCAGATGTAGAACAGGATCTCTATATAGGCACAATATTTTTATACTTTGTTTTTTCTTTGGCTTAATGTCTATGAGCTTTATTATCTACTGTTTTTAACAGGAATGCTCTATTTGCCTTTATGACAGACAGGTCTTTATTGCTTAGTGGAATTTCTAAAAAGACCATGAACAGTGACTTTTAGATCCTCTTCCAGACTGGCGAAAGCTGCCTCTATTTATGCACAGTGAGAATTTCTCTTCTGTGAGTATTGACTTGCATTTAACAGCAATTGTCTTCCATCTGTGACAGTATATCCTTGTCACTCAGCATCATGAAAACCCTCTGCAACTTCTCACAATGTATTTCAGTTTGGAATGTCCTGATTCACTCTCTGTAAATTTTGTCACTTTGTTACTCAGTCCCTTTTATGGATCACTTATGAATATTTAAAAACAAACAAACAAACAGTTTTTGCACAGATTCTTTTGGTAAGAACTGTGAAAACTGGGCTTTTTTTCTCAAATCTTGAAACAGTTATTATTCTTTTTCTCTTATTCCTGACAGCCTTTTTTTTTTGGACACCCTCAAGTAAATAGTTTGTGCTTGTTTTGGGTTTATCTTTGGGGTGTGGTGGGGTTTTGGGGGCTTTTTTGTTTATCTGTTTGTTTGTTTAAATTCCAGCTATATTGTAGAAACCTCAACAGCTTCTGTTTTGAATTTTATTTGCTTGTTTGTTTGTTTGAGGGGTCCTGGTATTTTAGCTTTGGGTTTTTGTGTTTTTTGAATACTGGTTGAATACTGACAGAGGCATGAGAAATATACAAAATATTTCTAAACTCTTTTCTACTGTATCATGGCTTAACACAACTATTAATTCTACCCTTTTAAATGCATTTTAGCAATTTACGCAATTGGCAATTAAACCTATTTGTCTAATATAGAACTCAGACCTACATATACATAGCCTTCTAAGTATTTCTCAGTGCTACTTTCCTCCAATATACCTTTCAGGATGCTCTCTTTGATGTTTTCTTAATATTCAGAGGCTGAATACCAAAATAACTGCTATGGCATGGTCTTGCTGGTTGTACAGGCAAAAAAAATTAAAAAAAAAAAAAAAAAAAAAAAATTTTTTTTTTTTTTTTTTTTTATACTTCTCCAGATTCCATGGTACACTTTCTTTTGCTTCTTCCCTTAATTACCCTCTCATAACCCATTTGCTCTATGAAATTACAATTACCATCTCATTCCATGGCTCAGCATCCCTCCTCCATCAGGCATAATTGCCCCCTTGCTGGTTCAGACTCTGGTGTTACATCTGTAACCACTGACTCTGAAAAAGAAATACGTGCTAGAGTTTCTTCCTCCCCTAAAGAGATAAACTAACATTGATAGGTTTATCATTAAGTGGCAGGAGCAGCAGCTGATGTGAAGTTCCCTAGGAATCAAAGGGAGCCAGGAGGCGTTGACGGGAGGTGTTGCTTATAGTTCTACTCAGTACTGCCAGATAAGGCTTTTAGTCTTCCTGGTCTGTCCCTTCTGCTTGTCTCCCCCTTTTACAAAATAAAACAAGTTTAATACATCATGCATCTAGTTAGGCGTTTTATATTGACAATGCACTAGGCTTCCTTGAGCAGCATAAAGCAGAAGTGATGCAGCTTTGATTTTGTTTTTCACAGTTTCCTTTCTTCTTTGTCATTATACAAGTCATATATTTCCCAACTCAATGCCATTTTCCAACTCTGGTGTTCAAGGTTCTTTGAAAAAATTTTGATCAGAGAGGGGCTTTGGCTTATTTCTTCTCCAATAAATATATTTTATTCCTGTATGTTTTCTCCTGGTATAGATAGATGCGGGTTTGTTTTTTTTTTCAGCAGGGAATTCACACTTCCCTACCTCTACTTTTATGTGAATAAATACATTTTAATAGTCTCTTTGGGATGGTTAAAAAAGAAACGATGTTGTGTCCTAGCTAGACATTGTTCCCAGAGGGTGGAAATCCCTGAAAATACAGTAAAAAACCTAATTTAAGATACATAAGAATTATTTTGGCAGATAATGAAGTTTGAACTGGTGTTTGAAAAAAGAAGAAAAAAAAAAAAAAGAAAATCCAGTCCTCATTCAGTAAGGTAACAGAATAATCTTATTAATCTCTTTTCTTTCATACACAGAGGAGTCAGTCTAAGAAACACCTTTTTTTTTCTGATATTGATATAGTCTATTAGACCACATTGACTCAATTTTACTCTTCAAAATGTAGCTACCATTTTTTTTTCATTCACTGTAGTGTATTACCTTCTTTTATATACATCAGATTTTTGAACATTAGGAAAATATCCTCTTACTGAGTAATATTATATTACTCTAAAGAAGAAAATGAACCCACCTATTGTTCTCAATGGTTGGACCAACATAAGAAGGGATCAGAGTCTATCCTGAATTTTAAAGAACAGTAAAATTTCTGGTTTATTTAGGAATTAAACTGTCCTTCAGGAGTTGAAAATTCTAACATGTTTTGTGTTAACAAGTTTACTTCAAAATTACATCCTGTTTTCTTCAACAATTTTGATTTTTTTTTGTTTTGTTTTGGTTTTTTTCTGTTTAATTCTGTGAGTTGAGATTAAATCATCTGCAGAGATTATGGCTCACTGTTGACATCATTACTACAGAAACATGAGACAAAGTTCAGGATGAATATCAGGAACTATTACTTCCTTTTAGTTTCAAAACAAAGACTCCTACAGGGATGAAATATTTATATCAGGTTGTTTTTTACTTCCCAAATAAAGGCTCAATTTCATGTTACCAAATGGCAGGGTTATGGTATGGATAATATATTTTATAAAAAATCAATGAATGCAAAGGATATTTGTAGGAACTTGCTCTTCAAGGAGAATTCTGATCTTCCTCACCTGCTTTTATTCTTTGTTTCATCTACTGGATATCTCAAACTGCCTTCTGCATTCATTACAAGTGAATTTTGATTAAAAGCAATAGAGTAGTTTGCTTTCATGATCTGGGTTATCCCATTTTAAACTAGATCAGTTTTACTTCATACCTGTTAGTCTGTACATTAACAAACCGCAGTATCACTGAGACCCAGACAGAGGAGAGAACTAGACCAGATTTCATCCACTTTTCCAAGTGACCGAACCAGCAAGATATAAACTCCCATTGATTGGTCCTCTTACTCCAACTTTCATTAATGATTTAATGAAATAAATTTTTGAGCAGATTTAGGATTTAGGATAATTTAAGAATCAGAAAGGCAAGATAGCTATGGAACTAGATAAAGGAAACCAGGTAAAATCCACCATATATCATATCCTATAAAGATACACCAGATCTTAAATTGTCATGATTTTATAAACATTGTGAGATCAAGACAAATGTATCAAACAGGTGAGAACCAAGAACATCTCATTTAACTTCCTCTGGCAGAGTGAAGGAAAGGGGAGTTTCTTTCATCAAAAACAATAGATCTTCTTTTAAAATACTAGAACTGGAAATTCACTGTGTTACTCTGCCCACCAACAAGTGTCATATCATCGCAGAGGAGGCAGCAGGATAGCTGTAGCCTGGTTGCAACATGAAGCAGTCCTGTTACTGCTTAAAAAGCAGTATCCTGTTAAGCATAAAAGCTAACATTCGAGTTCTGTGTCCTCTTCCTTTGGCCAAATTAATTAATCTTGTTCTGTCTATCCACCTGTCTCCGTCTTTATTCTGCTTGTCAGTACTCAATTATCTACAAAATTTCTATCCTTCTTTCAAGGTTGGTGAAATTGGTCAACAGATCTAGACATTAGTAACTAAGGAAAAACTGGCATATGAATAGCCATCACAATCATGTCAGCAAAACTTTTTAAGGAAACAAGCTAAAAGTAGTATAAAGCTGCAGCAATAGATCAATGGCAATAAATTTAGATACCAAAATGGGAAGCTGCGGCAATTCTTTCTAAGGCTGATCCAGTTTTAATGAAAGAATTAAAGATTCATCAGGCTACATGGAAGGAGCAAAAAGAATCATGACTTTGTCTAGTGGTTAAGGCACATGCCTGGCTGAGGAAGGATGTGAGTTCTAATTGCCTGAAAAGCATCAGTGCTCAGAAAATAAGCCATAAGTATTGCTCTCACAATACACTTTTCATAGCTGATTGTTGGCAGCATTCATCTTTGTTCCAGCAGGTGAGGAGCAAGCTAGATATGAATTTTTTGAGCCCTCAGCAGTTGTGCTTATGTAACCACTGCTGCTGCATGAGCCACAACTAGGCTCAGTTGTGGCCAAAGTCCTGTGTGTTGGGCATCCTCCAAGGCTATTTCCTGGATCAGGTTCTGCAGGTGAGGTAAGAGGAGGGATAGCCAGCCTGAAATGTAGGCAGAGCTTAAGAAGGATTCAAAACCACTGTGAAGATGAGATACTTTCAAGTCTGCTTAGAAGCAAAACTACAGACTGCAAGGGAAAACTTTTGTTGAATTACAATCCTGGCATGAATGCAGTTACTACCTGTAGCTGGAATTAAACCAAGTTAAATGCCTTTCATGTATTGTGAACATACATTCCTAAGTTAGATGAGTTGTATAAGGCCCAACCAGCTGTAGGGGGCCAATGTTTCTTCAAAACAGCCTCCCTATGGACTGTTCTAGCAGATAAAGAATAACTTTACAGATACTAATTTCTACTTATATGTAGACTTCTAATAATTATTTGTCATGACTGATTTGGACTGGCTTTTTACCAGCAGCAAACCACAAATGAAAATTTATTACTTGCTCTCAGCAAAAGGAAATTATCTAGTGTAAATTTTGTTAACATTTTCATATTAATTATAGGTTATTCTCATATGATATATTGAAGAAATATTTTTGGCTATAGATATATAGATGAAAAACCTTTGCTGATATTTGCATAAAACAGAGGGAGAATTAAAGTCTAATTAATATCTAATTTAGGAATATATCTTCATGTGGCAACTCAGAAATCACTATAAACTCTTAGTACAGAATTAGTTGCATACTGTTCACAGAACAATGGGAGACTCAGCTGGCTAACCCACATAAATTTATCCCATTAACTACACCAAGATTTAACACCACATGGATTTCCACCATCACACACTACAAATTCATCATTTATAATTGATCAATATTGTTGAGCACTTCTGAACAGTCCTCAGTTCTCTCACAGCAGTGCACAGGGCCAAAATCAGATTACAACAGGTCAATGAAGAGTGCAAAGAATGACTCAGTAAATGCCATAAACCACTCTGGGCCTGCCTGCTACCACCTTATATATTTAGACAATGTAATCAAATTTGCAAGGACAACTTCATTGAAAAATTGGTGTAACTTCACTGGCGCTTTTTAGTCCTTATATGATTTAGAATGGGAATATAGTGCTTTATGCACATGGTTTAAGCAAGGTCCATAGCAGTAATCCGACAAGCACAGAACTCAACTCTCCTTATAAATTTTGCTTGAGCATTTGAGAAGAGTATGATCCTCTGATATCTTTTTATCAAGGGCAACAGCTCTACAAGGAGATTGCGTTTCACAGGGAAAGCAATGTCAGCTTGTGAGTGTTTCATTACCAACACACCTGTTAGCTGCTGGAACACAGCAACCTATCTTGTTCTGCAAGAAGCTGGCCAGGAACACTGTCTGCACATCACATTTTAAATTTGCAAAATTACAGCAGGTAACTCCAATTTCATACCCTGCTTCCCTCATAACTTCATTTCTCAGTGAAGGTCACAGCCTTCGCTGTATGTGCAGAATGGATTTCACCTCCAAACTTGCCATCAACAACAAAAGAAAGACAGTACAGGTGGTTTCTATGAAAAGTCTTGCCTGGGCTTTGCAGGATTCCCAGGCTAGCTTTAGGTTAGCTGGCTAAGTACTGTAGATAGTGGATTGTGCAACCAAGGTTACAAAAGCCGCTTGCCATTGAATTGCATTTGGGTACTGACTTGTGCTGAGTTCCTGCTGGTTCCACAGCAGTCACTACCAAAATTTGTCCTCAAAGGCTATCAGAGGTATGTTGCTGTATTCCCATGGATGTAGCAAAGTCAAAGACCCATTATTTGTCCAGCTCTACATTGTGTATACTTGCCACAAATTTCCTGAAATTTCTCTGCCATTTTTTCCCTTGATAACCCACTTTCCAGTGTTATTGCTTTATTACCACTAGAAGCAAGATTGCAGATTGCAGAAGATTGCAGATTGAACTATATTTAGTATATTGAACACTATAGAACAAGAACTATAGAACAAGAAAAGTAACTTTGTAGTCTTAATGGACTTTATCAATCAAAGATATTAGTAAATAGCTATAAACATAGTTATCTACCATAATTTTAGGTTTTGTGAAATGTCCCACCTGACTGCTTCCTCAGCTGCTGCTCAAGAATTACAGCAGAACAAGGTATTATTTTAACTACAATTATATTAATTATTAAAATGTAACTAAGTCTGCAACACTTCCTTTAAAGGGAGTCTCTGATAGAATTCCCTGTCTAAGTCTCAAGGTCCCTTAGAAGGAAGAATAGCCTATAAATTCTGTGGCAATAATTGAAAACAGCTCACCATAGCAGCCAATTCAATTATATTGGCTCTCAGAATGAAAGATTCGATTCATTGGACCAGTGGGTGAGATTTTCCATGTACTTCTTGTGGTTTCAAGGTACATGTAGAGAGCAATGTTTGGTGCTAATCTTTTAAATAAAAACATTTCTTTGCCACATGTGGCAGAACTCCCAGCTTTGTATTTGACATGGGCATCTGCTTAGGAAACCTCTGACATGCTCATAATTCCCTTCAGGTTGTAGGTATATACTTAACACCATCCCTAATTTGGGTGGAACCAGTCAGGTTAGAGGATAGCAGGGTCATGAAATATAAATGAGGGTTATTTAACATAACAGATGCTAAATTAAGCATAAATACTGCTATTGTGAACATGAGACCACTTTTCCCTACAAAAGTAATACTTGTAAATTTACTCTTTGTGCATTGAATTTACAATCTGATTAGAAAGGATTGTAGATCAAATCATTAAAGTAGACAGGGAAACACTGATATAAAATCAACTGTTCTGTTGCAAGACAGTGAAGACATTTTGATTTGCTAAAGAGATTTGCACACAACCAACCTGACAGAGTAATAATGTTCTTACAGTGATTAAAAAAGATATGGTCATAACAATATTTTTTTTATAACGTAGCAAATAAGAGAAGATTTTATTAATCATATACAAAATAAAAAGAGTGGAAAGCATGAAATAGGATCACAAACCAAAGTACATATTTTCTAAGTAGCACTGTTTTCTAAGTATTATTTCTTAAGTAGCACCTTTTTTTTTCAGATTTTTCATTTCTGCAATAAATTTTGGAGACATATTCTTACTCTTAATTAAAACAGTTGCTGAAATTTTCTTGAAGTAGGTAATTCAGCATTTCAACCATATCCAAGAAATACATACACAAGAAAGGAGTTTCACTTAGTCAAATGATGTGTTTGAGAACAATGTTTGCCTTAAGTTGTTACACCAGACTATGGGATGTCTGCTATTTATTACTAACTACTTTTCCAAAATAATTCATCAGCCTAAATATTATAAAAAAGCCCTTTGACTCAGGACTTTCATTATCTTTGATAGTGTGATTAAAAATAAAATTTCCAATGCAGTATTGAAAAAAATTGCTTATGTTTACAGTAACCTTTAAATCTAGTATATTTTCAGATCTTTCATAAAAAGATAGCAATCATAATAGTTTCCACCTAGTCTATGTTGGGCTTTTGAGTTGTGGTTTGTTTGGGTTTTTTTCACCTCATTAATAATATTTACTGTAATTTACAAACCACGTTTTCAGTCTCTGGTACAACTGAATGCATCAGGCAAGGAAGTGTTTCCATACATTTTCCTATATATACTTTGTTCTCTAAAACATTTTAACTTTTTTAATTTTTCTTTTTCATTTTTTCCTTTTATTTCATCAAGAATAGCTCTGGATATCTATGGGTCTATGGGTCTAGATAACATCTCAATGTACCTGTATTATAGTCAGTGACTTTACAGTCCTTCACAGCAATGTCAATGTGTTACACTATCTGTAAAATCATACAAACACCTTCTCCTTTTGTAGTGAAATTAGCAGCTCCTGCATTCTGTACTAAGTGAAGAAGAAAAGACAATCTGGCCTTGAAAGAAGAAAATAGTAAATTCTTCCTACAACCACCTCAAACACAGTTGACATTTCACAGTAATTAACAGGGACTAACTCTTCAGGGCAATGGATAATTATCTTCCAAAAAATCAGCTTGAGGATGTTTGCCAATCACATTGAACAACTTGAGTCCTTACACTATCCTTTCACAGAATAATGAAAATCAGGTGAACTTGAGTGAAAAATTATAGCTGCATCACTTTAGCCTAGATCATGACTATACTTAGATCCTTCTGTCATGGAAAACCTAGAAGATCCATAATGTGGTGAAGATGCATCCTAAAGTAGATTTCAATGCAGCATTAATACACTTGTATTTTTTAAGAACTGAATCTATCGGACAAAAGTTTAAAATAAGAGGAATCAGTTTTAGATTTAGCAATTTTTTTTCTACTCAAGATTATTAAAAGTATGATTCAGTTCCTTGGCTTGAGTTCTTTGTAGGTTTGGATATTTATTTTTCTGTTTAGACATATTCTGTACTGTTTTAATATTAGTGAACATAATATTCCTCTTCACTAGTCAGACTAAATTGATAAATAGACAGATATCTGATGGTACTTCATAATATGAAGTAATTAATCGACAAAATATGTTCATTGATTAAGTAAATTGCATACAAACAGATGAAAGCTCATGAATTTTTGTGTTTGTTTTTCTTGGAGGCCACCCTGGAGTAGGATTCATCTACTCTAAAAATGCAGAGCAAGGATTAACAACTATTAGAAACAGGCATCAAACAGATATTCTATCCATAAATTGCAATGTGTTTAGAGTGTAATTGATCATGATGCATTTTTTAGATGGACAAAAGTCAGAAGTTATTCTTATTTGAGACTGGTGTAGCATTTTTAATAACTGCAAATAACCGATATCTTGATTTTATGTTTCAGTGAAATGCATCAATGTTGGTTGTGACAATGTTATACTATTTCTAATAAATAAATATATAAATACTGTCCAGGAAATAAACCCAAATTTTGTCATACTTATAGCATGGAAATCAGAACACCCAATTCCAGGTTGTTCTTCACCTTTGTTATTTGTTACTTTGGACAAGAAAGATCAACACATACACTTCAGTTAGTTATCTACCTCAGGAATGCAGTTGTTTTAGGCATCTTTCTTAGTGAAAGATAAGAGTAAAAATGTCATTGTTACCACTCTTTCACTGAAAATGATGTCACCTAAATTGTGCTTTCATTGGGATGTAGGAATCAAAACTTTAGACTTCCATGGACCTCTGATGATAACAAAGTTAAAAACTCTTTGACCTGACTAGTTCTTCTCTACTATCCACCCAGCAGACAGGTAGATGGATATTATAAAAATGTTAAGTTTATGAACAACTTCAGGATTGAGAAACCAAATCCATTATTTTTTTATAAAAAAAAAAAATTAAAAACTTATCTTTATCTCTATTGGGTACATAGTCTTTGATGTCATGAAATTATGTACTTTGATTGTACTAAGAAGATGGATCACGTGCTTGATGTTCAGGACTGGAAAGAACAAAAAATGGGTTATCTGCAAATTAGATCCTGAGAACAAGCCATGATGGTCCTGTCTACCTGATGTCCTGATAATTTCCCTTTGCATTTTATTGATGTGCCTTAGATCCTTAATTCACAAATGGATTAAATGGAAGCTAGACACTTGTACAAACTTTTAAACAAACACACTTCATCAAAAACATTCTCAGGCATCAGGAACAAATTTAGAAAGACTTGTCTCTGCTTATGCTAGTAAACTGCTTTCCCTTTCCAGCAAGATGGCTAAACTCAGCCTGACTGCTGGGAGTGAACCCTGGAATTTCCTGCATGCCAAAATCCACATGGTAATTAATCCCTGAAAATATCAGTTCAAAGAGATCAAATTAATCACAGAGAACACCCTGATAATGCCAGGGAAAAATGTCACAAGGTGTGTTTGAATTTTCTACAACGGATTTGAGATCACAATCACTATAGAGGGCACTACCTTTAGGCTCCCTTCAGATGCTGGAAGGCTGCTATAAGGTCTCCCTGGAGTCTTCTCTTCTCCAAGCTGAACAGCCCCAGCTCCCTCACAATGTCCTCATAGGAGAGGTGCTCCATCCCTCTAATCTTCATTGCCCTCTGCTGGACCCGTTCCAACAGTTCTATGTCCTTTTTCTGTTGAGGACTCCAGAGCTGGACACAGTACTCCAGGTGGGGTCTCACAAGTGCAGAGCAGAGGGGTAGAATCACCTCCCGCAATCTGCTGGTCACACTTCTTTTGATGCAGTCCAGGATATGGTTGGCTTTCTGGGCTACCATGTTTCCTATGTTGTCCTGTTGGTCTACTCTATCTAGGCTGCAAACTCTCCAAGGGGTGATGGATGAAACGGTTTATCCTGCTAAACATTTATTTAGTAATTACTGTTACAGGTTGCTATTCTCAGCTAAGGGTATATTGTCTGTAACTGAATATAGTGTCAGTCACATTAAGTTACACTAATGATCACTCGGTACAAGAAAAGTTTCCTTTGTTGTTACATGCTAAATTCTGCATCTATTCAGAATATTTACATAATATATACATATATTCAGAATATATATGCACATATATACATATATTCAGAAAATATACATAATATGATTTTTAAATGTCTGAAAGAAACTAAGTCCTATATTTATGGCTTTTCTTTCAGTTCTTAGGAGACCGACATTTTTAACTTCAGCATGCAGTGGCCTGGCTTCTTAATATTACCATGAAGGTTTTTTTTTTTTTACATAAAAACGAAGAGTTAAATTCTGCTGATGGAAGTCTGTTGACATCAGAGGGATAGCACCAGAATGATCTGGCACTACTTCTGTTCCCTGCAATTGACAGCCCCTAGGAGTGCGTGGCTCTTTTTAAGATGAGGATGGTTTTCTCTGTCATATTCAATAATTCAGTTCATTTGAATTTAACTGAACAGCATGCTTAGATGTTTGGAACACTAGAAAGAACCCTCTGGCACAAAAGTTTATTTTGCCGTACATTTTATTTGCAGCCAGTAGATTGGAGGAGAATTTTTCTTGTTTTTTTTTTTTTTCTTTGTCAGCTACTCATGGACCCAAATGTGTATTTCTTTATTGAGTCGACAAAGTAGATGACTTTTTGTTGCTTTTGTACTCCATTTTCGTGACAGCAGAAACTTTCAGTCAGGACAAAGAATGAAACAAGCTTCAGTTTTTGTTACTGAAAACTCCCAAGATGGTATTTTCCCCACCTTTACAATAGCAATACAAATAACAACACTCACAGTGATGTTGTAAATACGTTTCAGAACGGTTGTGCAGGCTGATATTTCCAATCTTTCCTCACCTGTTTTCTTTCAATGTGTCCTCTGAGTTCTTTTATGTCCTCAATCTCCAATAATTTCCCACAGATACTATAACCTTACTAACCTTGCTGCCTTTCTATGCTTAGTTAACACTATGACATGAAAAGCAGAGGTTGACTAGAAAATTTAGAAGTTAGAGTGCTCTGTTGTTACATAGCAGTAGGGAAACCTTTGAGAACTGGCAAGAACATTAAGATCTATGTTCTTCCAACAACTTCTTTAGGTCCAAGTCATGCTATCCAACTTCCAGCCTGACAAAGGATGTACTAAGTGTTTCAGCACAGAAGCTGGGGAGTGATTACTCAGCCAGTCTTTTATTACTCAATTTGTGATGGTATATAAAAGACTCATTTGCCAACCAGACTCCTGTTGTGCTAGGAAGTTTTTCTCTTTTTTTACAAATAAGAAACCGAAGAGGATAGGTAGACTGGGACAGGTGAACTACTAACCCAATTGCATGTGGAATAACCATTCTCAGAATTAACAAGTCAACAAGTCAACCCATCAAGCTGGCATATTTTAAGAGCTTGTAATTTCTGCTGTAAGGAATTGTCTTTATAACTGAACCCTAAGAATGTCTTCCTTGGCTTCAAGTTGTTAACCCAAATGTCATTCAAAACCTGGCAGCTTCAGTGTATTGCTGTGTCTGAATTTAATACACAAGCTGAGAAAGTCTTTGCCCCAAAACATTGTTGATGCTGAGTTACATTATTATTTTTTTTTTAAATGGGAAATAATGATGGAATAAAAATCCATTAGAGGACGTCTTTGATATACAAACTGCTGGAAGTTTGAGTGTTTGGGAAACTATCTCTATACATTTAATTTGCTTCTGCACTTGTCTTCAGGTGGCTGCTACTGGCCATTTTGTGAAGCTGTAGTAGAGGGACTAATGCAATATAGGAGGTGTTATAGTTTCATCCAAAAATGAGTTCTGAACTGGATCTGTTGGACAAATATCCAAGGTCTGAAAGCATCATTGCTCCCTTTAAGCAGCACTAATATTTGATCAAACAGTCTGTATATCTGATGTCAAAGCTCTGGTGGACACAGACATGCTACCCCAGAAGCACTCGTCCCCCAGTGAGAAAGTGGACATCTCTCTGCATAATGGTCACCAATGATTCTGGATGTGTACCTCCCACAGGGCAAGATCCCAGGTATGTCAATCTCCATGCTGCTTCCAGATCAGAAGGGATTTTCACATGAACAAAGCAGAAGGGCAGAAAAGCATGGGTCTTTCTACACACATGCCTTTAAATAATAGACCTGAGTGAGAGAAAGAAAACTACATATTTTGTCAAGACTCTGTTCTTATTTCCATTCACCTATTTATAACCACTGACGTAGTCTGTGCAAGGGCCAGGATTATCTGTTCTGGGTACTTCATATAGTTATGCTATATCAAACTGCAATAACTCCACCTGCTTAGAAATAAAATAAGCAAAATACGATTGTGCACTACTCCTGCACTTTATTGTAAAATATCTATCTTTAAATAAAAAATATATAAAATTAATTAAAAAAAATTAAATAAAAATATTAAAAATGTAAAAAAAATAGTTCATGTGCACTACTTCTGTACTGATCTTAAAATCTTTATCTTTACATCTTCTCTTTATCTTAAATCTCAAAAAAAAGCTTTTTTTTTTTTTTTTTTTTTAACTTTTAAATTGCCACTATACCTGTTACTCTTACGGATGACTTTTTGTTAAAAACAAATTGAGTCCAAGAGTTCAATATTGTATTTTGGCTGAATGGGTGAGTCTCTCATTTTTAAAGGTAGGACATTAAGACAACAATGTCTAGGGATGTATCTGTAAAAAGCGTATTGATTTTTAATAAATATAATGTACCAGTCACTTTGCAATAGCAAAGACACGTGCAACACAATGCAGGACTTCTGGTCTTCCTATATGCATTCTCATATATATACTTACATATATATATTTATAATCCAATAAGAATACTTTTCAGAAAGCAAAATTGACTTTCACAGCTACTTCCCACTTTCTGTGGGTTCTAGTGATGAGTATTTCAAATCTTGGAATATCCAATTAATCAGAAACTCAGCTTGTTCCCATTCCTCATATGGAATTGCACTGATATAAAAGCTGCCCATGAGAGTAATTAGATCCAGGAGTCACTTATTTGCTGTAAAAGTTCCTATTCTCAAAGCACTGGGAAATAGATGCAAGTATTGGATGCAACAGTGTTTCCCACCCTGTAAAGTGGATGAGACGGTCTGATAAAACAGTAACCCAGTATGCTAAGGTTTCATATAAGTGTTTGCTGAAGACACAAAAGGCTCCAATCCAGAAGGTCAGAGAGGGTATTTTGAAAACCAAAGCTTTCCATTACAACCAAAGAGATGTGCTGGATTTTAGTTCAGAGCAATCAACTTATCAATAGGTGATATCCTAAAAGACAGATTTCTTGAATGTTGGGAAAAAAAATAGATTGGATTAGAAAATTCATTTTACTTTCAGACTTACCACCAGTTCTTCCACTATGTGTTTTTCCACTATGATCTGCTAATTGTTTTTAACACAAGCACACAAAAAAATCAGGGCTACTGATGCTGGGCATAAGCTAGTAAAACCAGCTGGACTTTTCCTAACTCCATATGGAGCCATTTTAAGCATCTTTACTTTTCTTACAGACTTTCTTGACAAATCAAATAGTCTCCCAATAAATAACTGCTAAAAATTTTCAGTACTTTATAATGCACTGAAGAGATTAATGATTAAAAAAAAAACAACATCAGTCTGTGTGTCTTCTCCTGCCTGTACAAATGAATAAAAGACAGAATTTTTTTTTTTATGTACACCAATCTGTAAATGGATAAATATTGTTTTTAGAGTTAATTTTTACTTCAACATGTTGTAATAATCCAAGGGGATATACTTTGATTACTTCACATAACAAAAAATTGTTATGTCCCATACTATATTGCTGTGATTCAGCATAGCTGATAAGATCAATGCCAATATGTCTGCAATAAACACGGTAAAGGTGACATACTCTTTACTGAGATATTAGTATTCATTTTGCAGACTGCATTCTAAATGGAAAATACTGTGTCATTTAAGATTAAGTACATGTTTTGGTATCATAACAGTTGTTTCAAAAAACCCATTAAAAAGAATCATAGTGCTGTTTTTGTCTAATAGCGGAAAAAATAAATTAATCACTTTATCACTACAAATTAACAAATTTTTCCTCAGAAAGTTTCATTTAAATACCTTAAATCAACTTTCATATTCCTCCAACTACTCGCCTTAAAAGATTTCATTTCATAATGCCCATCCACAGATTATTTGGATTAATGTCATTTTTAAAAATTTATTTGCCCTTCAAACAGAACCATATTTTATACCTTTATTTGTCCTAAAAGAGCTGTTCCTCCCATAACACCCCTTTTGAGTCATACATGTATCCCTGTCCTCAGTGCTGAGCTATAGAGAAGCCACAAAAAGAGTGATGCCAATGGTTTATATATGACTGTCAAAGTTAAAAATTTCCAGTTAGCTTTCATAAAGCTGATCATTGTCCAACAAGTCACTCGTTTGTTTAAGAGCATGCACTCCATATCTAGATCCACAAAGATAATAGGTATCCTCACCTCTCTCTGAATGCTTTGATTTATCATTTTAATATTACTGAGATCCTGAATATCGTCGGGCAGCTCCATGATCACCAGAATTCCCACTGGTCTACAACCACCAAAATTTATGTTGATGATGTCAATCTACTCTCACAGCAGTGACATGGTCTTATTGCAAGCTGAAGATTATGAGCTCTCCATCTTGAATTCTTTGATAACAATAACCTGAATTCAGCTTTGTATTATATAGCTACTGAACTGTACATCCTATGGGCTGGAGCTAAATTCTGCTCAAATATCTTATCTATGTGTGTGAAGAGAAAAGTTGTACAACAATTTGTACCTCACATGCTCATTGAGTTACTCAGCCACGTCTGCTCCTGTCCTTTGCAGTTGTGATTTTCAGACTTTTTGTAAGTGTAATTCTTCATGTTTCTTTGTCTAAGGGAAATCATGGATTTGCCATCCCTTTATCAATATTTTTACAATGATTTGCAATCCTCAATGTCCTCTTTTGAGAGTTAATGATATATTATTTGACAAATCAGGAATGGTTAAATATCAGCTCAGGGTTCTAGGACCGTGATTCAGAAGAATGATTCAATGAAAAAAAAAAAAAGGTTCTGGTTTGATAACTTTAAGAGCATTTGAGGTTTTAGCTCTTAAAAGGAAGAAAAGGTTGAATTGTTTGATGTTAAAACACAGATTAGTATGAGGAAATCAGAAGAAAAAAAAAAAGGCATTAAGATCCCACATTCTGCTTTCTGTGAATTATAAAAGAAAAGTTTTCAGAGGCAGGCATCAGTTAAAAGAGAATTTGTCTAACGATCATTCAATTTTTGCATCATTCTTCCCGAACATTATAATTGAAAGAAAAGGAGAGAAATGATATGTTAGTCTTCTAATAAAGAGAAGAGTGGCTATATGAGAAAGGCTTAATCCTTCAAAATGCTGAGTGCTCTGGCTGTATTCCACTTAAATTTTCATTAAACCCTTGTACCCTGAATTAAAAGATTTAGCACTGAAGAGCCAAATTATGTAGCATACTTTGGGCATAGAAGGATCAAGTAATGAGAAATAGCAGGATGAGGCAAATCCTAAAACAGAAATTCAAGCTCTGACTATTTTGATCTCTACCCACAAAGCATTTAACACTCATTTAAAGTCTCTTTAAAGCTTAGCCCAACTCTCAATGCTTCACTGAATAATGTCCCACAGTCTGAAGATCTAGTAAGAGCAAGGGTGTATTGTGTATTTAATCTGGAAAAAATGAACTGATTTCACTTTGACTAAATGTTCTCTTTAAAAAAGCCTTTCATTTGGAAAACTCCTTTTGAGACCAAAAAAGTATGTGCCTTTGTGTTTATTTACTCATATTTTAAAGAATTAAATTTTTAAAAAGAGTACGAATTTTGGGGGACCACTTGGAAAAAGTTAAGAAAAATAAGAAAAATATTTTTTTCTAATGTTGCTTGTTTGAGGAATTTAAAACTTTTCACTAGAATCATGAATGAAAGCTCTGCCAGACTCTTTCAAATTTTCAAATGCCAGACGACAAAATTGTAAGTGCTCCGATCTTTGCGGCTGTGGAAATCTTTTCCAAATGTATTCCCTGCCAGTTGTCTTTCACCTGAACATTTCACAGTTTGCCTGCTGCTCAGATTGATGCCAAATGATCTGCAATTACTGTATGTTTAACCTGTAATCTGCTATTAGCCCTGAGCTTTGCAGTAGGCAACATTTATATCTAGCAAATTCTTTACCTTCAAGGAAGACTTTCACACCAGAGGAGAAACATTGAAATATGGATGACTAAAATGCATATCCATTTAACCCATGAATCAATGTTGTGCCTATTTCATCTTACTCTGTGCTACACTGCTCTTGCAACGTAAAAAAGATCACCCATTTGCTTCACCCCAAGCGGAGACTGGTATTATCATCTTCTACTTGGTAACTTATGGATATCAGTCCTGACTTGTGTGATCAAAATTCCCACCCGAGGTGCAGGACAAAATTTGGATGCATTATGAGTCTTCAAAAATGTGTTGAGTGAAAAGCTACATAAACAAGCCAGGAGTAAAGTTAGTAAAATTAGTAAAAAAAGGTAGAAGACAGCAAAGATTATATGCCTAATTGAATTACTTTAACAAAGACAAACTCTCCATGGAATACATCAATATTTTTCTGTACCAGAAGAAGTTGTCACAGGATTATTTTCTCTTCTGGCATTTCCCCTTTGTAAAAGAGTTATTTGGCTTCATCACAGTGCAAAGAGAGAAATTCCTCTGGTGAACTGACACTAAAGATGTAGCTGGAATTAATTTCAAGACAGGGACTTCCAGCACTAGAAGATCTTCAGACCTGTGGGTACTTACATTTTGCAAATTTTCCCCAGAAGGCTCAGTCTTTTCATGTCACAGTGAAATTAATCTAATTGTCCTTCTTCCTTGTTTGTTTTTCTTTCGTTTTAACTTATTATAATTTGCATTCAAAGGAATGACTAACACGATTTTCCAGGATTAATTTTAAATCTATTTAGGATAAATATGTGAGTCTCGTGGAAAACTGTGACATACAACTACTTTTCATGTTGCTGTAGGGCTTTTTTAAGGATTAAGGGAGTAAAAGTCATAAAAGTTGTGAAGTGGGCCTTCACATTCATTTGCTCAGGGAAGAGTAGAATATACAAACATGGCATTGCTCTGATATCTGGGACAACTTCTTCATCAGGAAGTATTAAAGGACAGAAAAAAAACCTGTTATTTTAACTGTTGAATTGATCTTCTCAATAGCTATAATTAATCACAGTTACTTCTATAAAGGCACTGAGAGCTCTCTCTTAAGGAGGTTATATGGTAATGAAACAAAGTTATTTTCCCTCATGTTCCTTTCATAAATTGTCAGCAAATATATATGTATATGAGCTGTCTTCCAGCTGAGATTTTCAGGAGTTAATAAGCCATTTAAAACTGTTTAATGCTGGAGAGGCAAAAGCATAAATGACCTTTGAACTCTGCAAGGGTGTTTTCTCATCCAGCAATTTATTCTTTGTTTAAGGATGGTTCAGAGCCGTATGCACAGAATAACATTTCACCGCTGAATGTCATCTTAAACACAAGTAAAATGAAATAATTAATATCTTATCTGAATTTGTATTAGATTGCATTACAGCAACAGATGTAACATGATACTATGAAAAAGTGTAGGCAGAGGGCAGTGTTTATAAATACTTTTGTGAGCTGGTTGCTGGTAGAAATCCACTGTCACAACAAAGTTTTTAGTTCATGCTGAATAGCTTGCATGTTACAAAACTATTTCCAGTATTTACACTTGTAGTCCTAAAATATGAAGTGTTTCATCTTATCTTTGGCCTGATGGACTGTTCAGAAATTTTTTATTGTTGTTATTACTCTGTGTCTGCAACATGAATACATTTTATAATCATGAGAGCTGCTCATTTCTGGGTTTTGAGTAATAAGACCCAGATTCAGCACATGTAATGCAAATTAAGGTTATTCCCCAAAATACACATTTATCACTCTAAACATCCTTACACCTCAATCATAACTATCAGAATGACCCCAAGACATCTTTAAGAGTCAAGATGAATGAAATCTTCCTACTGCTTGAGATTAGGACAACAAAGGTTTCAAGGAGATTCCAGAAAGTACTGAAGTTATCTTTGCTCTTCTTCCCTTTCCCTCTTTGGCAGGTAACTGAGCACTGCTTGGGTGAAATAACAAATATGACTACATTTCTTTGAACAGTGTCCAGATTTACATTTCTGGATTCTTATTTGTATGGACACACGCAGTCTTGATGTTAAAAAAGTGCTCACTTTTTTTCCTAGAACTTTTAAACTTGGCAAATGCACTCTAGCTTGATTTGTCTCCCATTTAAAGGAACTTTGCTTCTGGGAAAATGAACAAATGCAACATTAAATAATGGACCAAACAGAGCACTGAAAGATACCTCTAAAGCCCTGTCAACGTTGCACAACCATAGTTGATTTTTCAATTATAAGGGAAGCTTCTTCTAAAAGTCATCAGTTGTTCCTGGAGATTGTAATCTATCAAGGTTCCTGAAGTCTTATTTAAAGGCTAGACTACGGAAAATATTCTTTTTTCCTTAGAACAAATATGTATTAATCTTTAAGCAAGAATAAATCAAATTTTAATAATTTATTTCTCAATTTCAGAAGTAATTGCAACCTAGGAATTTGCCACATCTTGCTTTTCTTTTGAAACCTTTTCCTTTACGTTTCTTCTACACATGCATAAAAATCATAGCTTGCCTTTTACTGACAGGGCAATGTTACCTTTTCATTTTTAAAGAAAAAGATCAGTTCTACATGCTTGCTACATTTCAGTAGAATTTCTGTGCATTATTATATTTTCTAAATTCCTAATGTCAAAAGAAGAGGACAGGGTCTTCTTTTTGTATCTCTGTGTGCTGAAAATTAGTACTTTATATGTATCTAGAATAACTCTTGCTTTGCAAGGAGAGAAGATACAGAACTGCTGGAAGGTCTTGCACATCCTCATAGCATGGAATGCACAACACAGTAGATATTTTTGGTTAAAGTACTTGAAATTAACTTCAGAAATTTGAAGTTTGATTTTCTGTTTTTATCCCCAAATGTGACAAGGTCAGCATTTCATAGATTTAATAGCAGATTTTTTTTTAAAGCAACCTATAAAAATGATATAATCAACAGAGTGAAGTAAACAGTACTGCAAAGCTAGAAGTACCCCAAAATTGTAGTAAAAAGTGCTTTTAACAGACTAGAGAAAGTGCTATTGACAGATTACAGAGTGATTTGTATCAAAAAAAAAGTAAATCTGTTTAAAGTCATCTGTGACTGTGAGTGATAGTACCAAATATTATTTTTTAGCAAAATTAGCTTCACACTGGCAAGCTGTAAAACCCTCTTCTGACACTTCCAGGCCTAACTATACTGGCCAGCTAAGTTAATAGCTATATCCAACTCTTCACCATTTACACTCATGCAATAGCATGTGCTACTTGTCATAAAATAGAGAAGAGCCTGCATAGGTTTGTTATGCAGATTACAGTTACATCTATCTTCAGTCTGTCTCCATCTTCCTCCATCTGCTTCTATTTTGCAGTTGTAAAGTATGAGTCTCCATGAAGTTTGAAAAAGACGATTCAGTACATGGCTCTAGTGCTGATGCATGGAGAGTGAAGAATGATCAAGGCTTTCATATGGAGCAGACAGGGACAATCACACTCCTGCTTCAGTGCCTACAACATTCAACCCGTTTCTCAGGAAAAGAGAGAACAGCTGGAATCACTATGAGTCCAATTTTAAACATTTTGAGTAGCGTGTAGGGCTAATGAGGAAACTGTGGAGAAGAAACAACACTTCTCTGAAGGAAAGAGAATATAGTTTACACTAACCCTTCCTTGCATAATTTCTATGAGGTCTTTGGTTAGAGTAAAATAACAAGGTCTTCCAGTACTTCTTAGGATTCTTTTTTCCTTTTTGTAATGCAATTTTAGCTGAACTCAGAAAATGAAATCTTTTGAAAAAAATAAATTTTGAGCACAACTACCATTACAGAAGCCCAGCCAAGCAGGCTTTCCTTTCATTGTTACTTTGGTTATTAGGTGAAATTGATAGGATGATCAATTTCGCTGAGCAGCTGCCTGAAATCCCCAGTTTTAGCAGTCTGACTAGAGACTTTGAGCGTGAGGTTCTGAGGCTTGCAATATGAAGAGGAGAAGTCTGGAAGTCCTGTTATCATTTGCTGTCTTGGCACTAAAGGCCCTGGAAACCTTTCATGTCCAGATTTTCCAGGTAGTGTCCACCTGGCAAGTTCCCCTAAGAGTCACAAACTCATAGTCTTTTTTCCAGGTCAGTCTGCTCATGGGTCTGTTTAGAAACCCAAAATCACACCGTGAAGGTAATCTACCAGTCATCCAGGTAGGACTGCATTTAAACTATGTCTGGGATTCATTGTAGAGCTATATGAACTACAAACTGGTTGAAATAATTAATCATTTTTTTTTTTTTCCCTGAAAAAGCTGTGAATATTTACAGCCTTTCAAGCTTTTTAGAGTGTCTCCAATGACAATCTTTCTGAGTGATACCTGTGTCTTAACTCACAGGTCAGCTGAGAACTAGTACGTATCTGCTTTCCTTTTTCTTCCTACTCATCCAGCCTCCAGGTCTATGTCCTCACCTACATGTACCTACCTTCATGTACATGTAGGAATGGTTTTTTTGGTGAAGAAGGTCTTAGTTCTTTTCCACTGCTATAGTGACAATTGCGAGAACTTTTCTTCCCATGACTTATGACTGTGGGAAAAGGATTGATGGTTTGCTACCACTCAAGTGATCTTGCTTACATCTTCATACAAAGCTGAAGCCAGAAACAGCTAGATGTAAAAATACTTCGTAGTCTTGTGACCATCAACTAAACTACTTCTTCTAGACACTGTGTTAAATGTTCAGGTTTTTTTTAAAATCTGCTTTCTGATATTTGACCCAGCTATGTAAATTTTTAAAACTGCAATTGCAAAAGCTTGATAGTTTGTTATCCTTGGCTAATCGTAGTATCGCAGAATCATGGAATGGTTAGAGTTAGAAGGGACCTTAAAGATCATTGAGGTCTACCCCCTACGATCGGCAGGGACACTTCCCACTAGAGCAGGTTGCTCAAAGCCCCATCCAGCCTGGCCTAAAACACTCCCAGGGATGCGGCATCCACAACTTCTCTGGGCAACTTGTTCCATGGTCTCACCGCCCTCACAGAAAAGAATTTCTTCCTAATATCTAATCTAAATCTCCCCTCTTCCAATTTAAAACCATTACCCCTTGTGCTGTCACTCCACTTCCTGACAAAGAGTCAGTAGGTATTTAGTTTTAGACAAACTAACTGTTATATTCTGCCCTAGAAGCATTTTGCATTTACTTTTCATTGAATACAAATTGAAAGCCTCAATATTTGATGTTTATGAACTGCTGATTATTGATCAGAGATACAAAGAAAGAGCACGGTTACCTAAACAAAGAAACTCAGAGCACATTTAGTCGTATGTGAAAACAAAAAACACATAAACCTTGTAACACTAACAATTGTTGCTTTTCTTCCTTGGGCAATTAGCTAAGAAAACATTTCCAGTTAGATAATATGAATAGATGGGGGGACAAGTCTATCATCCTATGTTTAATTGTCCGTGGTATAATGTAATAAATCTATATTCCAAGGAAAGCTTTGGAATGAAATCAGTGAATATATTTCAGAGAATTCTGAAATTATTATTGATTCAAGGATGTTTTTACTGAATTGTACAATTGCAAAGAACAGTTTACATTGGAAAGCACCTGGGTGTAATATAATAATTTGCAGAATGCTATCAATAACATCCTTTACGGCTACCCTATCGTAATTGAAAATGATTGTAACATTTACAGTGAGACTCTGTATTACATTCTACTTCTCAGTGATACATGCAGACATACATATTGGTTCCCTTTCATTGGACAAAGAGAACCTTCCCTCCCTGTTAGAGGTTTGGTGATAGACGTTGCAGTGATTTGATTCATTATATTTTGATGTCACTGGAGTTTGCACACATTTGGCACCACAGAGAAGTATTAGAGAAGGATTTGACCTTTAAATCCAGAAAATTAATTGGATTGGATGGTTCTTAGATCAGGCACCAACTTGGATTGACTCTCTCCTGTTGAAGGCATCTACCAACATATTTCTGTTTGTGGCACTTACCACATTCATATACCCCAAACCGAAAGTAATCACCGCGATGACTTTATTCAGAGTGCATGATGCTTCCCCACATCTCTGCTAAGTTGTTTCAAGGTCTTCCCCACTCCTCTCCTTCTGTCCCCTGAGATCCTCTATCTCTTTTTCTTAAGAAATACTCCACAGTAACGGCATTGTATTTCAGCACTGCCCACTCCCTGTTAGATCAATCTCATCAATTCTGTTCAAATAGGCAATCAAACAACTACCTGACAGTAATAACTTTTCATCACTGATGACCTGGTCTACATTGAAACTGGTTATTTTGTGATGCTTCAGGACTTATTACTGACAGCGTGAAATGTGCACCCTTGTTGAAACTGTTGTGTGCATGACTGTGAAGGTAATTTCTTTGGCATTGCAGTTATATATGCCCCAATTTCTTTAAAGAAGAGATTACCTCTGCTACTTGCCAGAAATTATTGTAGAACGATGTGCCTTTAAGAAGGAAATTTCCACCTAAGTTGTTGACAATAGCTAAAAGTTTTGTGAAAATATCACTTAAATCACAAGTATTATAAAAAAATTCCCCAAATATTTCACTGAATTGAGGCTGTATTGTACTGTTTCTGCGGCAGTTGAATGCTTTCTGGCAAATTGATCAAAGTACTTTGGTTTGACTTAATAGCACAGTTTATGTCACAAAGTGATCTGTGAGCACTTCGTTTCACAAGATATGTAACACCTCCCACATTGCTAGTTTGCTATGTAAGGAATTGTGGAATCTTCCCATAGAGATCAATTTTCAAGATGGAATTACAGAATTAGGTGGAATTATATAAAAAAAAAAAAACCTGAATCACTTAATTTCTCACAAAAGGAAATTAATTAGGGACCGTCTTGTTTAATCTCACTGCAAATATGATTTCCACAGCATCTTATACGGTATCTCCACATTGATAAGCTCTTCTCAAAAGCCTAAATATTCCATGTCATAACAAACATTTTACACAAATTCATTGAGTTCACTTTTTTCTTATGCCTCTTCCCAGCAACAAAGCTTCACTACTTTTTGGTGATCCTTCTCTTCTGCACCTTTTACCTCTTCACCTCTATTTTTAAATGCTGCACATTACAGTGGAGAGCCCAATGACACATCTGCTGTTATAAAAATAGTTATTTTCTGCTAAGCATGAGAACACATGCTTTGACAAAAGCATATAGTCTGTAATGCTAGACTTATTTGTAATATGATGAAGGAGGGGAAGCAAAAAAAATAGTGTAAATCAAATAAACTGACACTAAATTGTAATTAATATAACTACTGTGGTTTTGCAACAAATTGAATATAAGAAATGTACATGAAGATGTGTAGCAAATACTGTAAAATCATTTGGGCGGGATCAGTATTTCAGAAGTAAATTCCAGCATAAATGTGCAATGCAGAACTGCCACCAGCTAACTAAAGAAATCTCATTCATACCTTATCATTTTCAGATATATTTGAAATGACAGAAATTTACTGCCTCCTGGGTTAACAGGCAAAATAAAAAATTACAGGCCATCTTATTTTAGACAAGGGAAAGGGAATCTTTACCTTAAAGAGGGAGATAAAAAGTTTCCAAGTACAGTATAGACATCTGGCTGCTTCATGAAAACAAAGTGAGTGCGTATTTTAAAATGTTTTATGTGTCATATTGCTATGCCAGCAGAGACCACTACCACTTGTGCTGGATAAGTTATGTAGAGCAGCTCCAGGTTCATGATCATTTATGTAAATGCAAATCAAGATATGATGAATGCAATCACAATTTCCCAAGCTTTTGTTTTCCAAGCCAGCTAGTGTTCACTAATGACGATGTTTTGCTGGGTTTTTCACTTTCTTGCTGGGTGATTTTAGATAAATGTTAAATTTTATGTAGACCACTACAGTTTTCAAATGCCAAGAAAGTTATCATGTACAATAAAGAAAAAACAATTTATTGAGAGCTTTTTAGTGTGCATGATCTGTGGAGTTGAAGGCTTTTTCTGATATGATAAAAGACTATTCAGAATAGATTTTATTCCAGAAATCATTCAACAACTTGTGCATGAGATGGGTTTCCTACATGTAACACCTATCCCAAGGAAAACTACGATATTTCGTGCTAAGAATATCAGAAAATAGGAAAGCAAAAAGAAATTCCTAACTTGGATAGTTTGATTTTCCTTACGTCTCATTTTTCCTGAACCAGTCTCCAGTAACGTAGTGGAATTCTTCTCTTAAAGTATATGTATACTGGGCCAAAAATATGGATGCTGCAGACTTTAATTTTGCTTTCCTATTCACTAAATATTTCTTTATTTTCTCTTTAGGCAAATATTTACAATATTTTATAATTGTTCATATTTCATTATTGAAAGCAACTTTTTTTCCAATATTTTTCTCACAAAAACAAAATTGACATATTAAAAAAAATCCAGAGAAAAGGCTTTTACTCAAAATATTTGCATTTATGTTAGGAGAAAAAAGAAAGAGGAGGGAAGCCAGAAGAGTTACAACTTTTCATCATTTAGAAATGCAATACAAGTATCAGGTAGGATTTAGCCAATTATCTGGATGTGTAATTTATAAAGGTATATTATCTGATTTTCCTAATTTTTTCATAAAACCTGGAGTTCATTTGTTCTTAGATATTCAGAAGGCAGTTTCTGACCTATATTTCTGCAGTGGGACTTGGATTTATCAAGTTGTTAGGAGATTGTCTACCTTTCAGTAGAATAAGATTGTTTACAATTAAGAAGCTTCTCAGGTTTTGTGGTGTTTTTTCTTCTAATTTTGTCAATAGGTATCAACAGAAATGTGAGCTTAGAGAAGACAATGAAATGCTATGAGGTAGCATGACAAGCAAAAGTCTTAGGGCCTCAGAGGCTTAAGTACTAAGAGATGATATAGATAACTTGATAAAGGAATGTTCTTCAATATGGAGGAGACCATGGCAGATAGAGAGGAAATCTTTAGGGCTGACTGGTGATGGAAGCTGACTGCTTGCTTAATAATCGTTCTGAGTGAATAAATGAGTAAATCAACCCAACCCATTATTTTATGTGATAGGATCCCCTTGCATCAGGTATAGGGCTCAACACAAGGACTGTGTGGGCCAGAACAAGGATGGGATCCTTTTTCTCTTCCTTTCTCTCTTTTCTGCCAAAGCACTTCACGAATTTCCTCTACCCTCTTACTTTGATGCTTATGTTACCTGTTCCTGTGATCCACAGAAATATAGGAAAAATGGAACTGCCCTCACCACCAAAACACAATTGGGCAGGAAATAAGACAGAAAGAGATATGTAAGAGAGCACTGTGGCATCATGAAACCATCTCTTGTTCCAGGTGGTGGCCAGAGTTCAGCTGACTACTAGGAAAAGCACCGTCATTAGATTCCCATTGTCTGGTAAGAACCTTGTACCACTCAAGATCAGTACTAAAAGACCTGACTGAAAAATGTGGATTACTGGATTGCAGGAAATATTACAGGAGCAACAAACATTGCTGGCACTTCATCAGTTTTTACTTGTCCGTGGATCATTCTACCAATGAAGAACATTTGTGATTTTATCCTCTTAATGTTCAACACACTTCAATGATTGTCCTAGTTTTAACTGCAATCATTCAATCACCTTCCTGGAGCTTTTTGTTTCATAGTTATGACAACTTGTAACTATTTTCTATGCATCAATTAGGTTATCAATACTTTCTTTGATAAATGAGGCAGATAAATATGTTTTAGATGATGTGCCTCCAATTATAGCGATTTTTATGGAAAATGCATGTAGCAAAATTTGGATATGTCCTCCTAGCAGTTTAGTTTCATAACACCTAGAACAATCTTAGGAAAAAATACATATTATTTTTTCAAGTCTGATTCCAATTCTTCCTCAATATATTAATCCTGTTCTGTTCTGATTCAACTGTTGAAAGAACCAGATACATAACTTTGGCAACAGCTTCTGTAAGAGAAAAAAACTCAACGTGCTAACACTTGCGCAAACACGACTGTGTTTTTTAACACCTTTTTACTCTTAACATGTCTGTGTGCTACCTAGGGTCAATGAAGTATATTTGTGGTTAAAATATAATCTGATCAAAGAACAAACATTACCACATGATTTGCAGGGCCAATGCTTGGCATTGGTCTAATGCTTAACTACTGAACCACCCTTAATCCTTTTGTGAAGAGCTGATCATCATTTCACTGCCTACACTGTGTTTATAGGAAAGGGACATTGATTGACATGTTTTGAATAAACGTATAAACTCTTCACAAGAAGTGTGAAAACTCCAAGGAAAAACAGGACTCAATCTGTTATATCCCCTTATTACTCCATTTTTCCCTTAAATGGTATCAAACCATCCCACTAGAGATTGCTAATACAATTGGTGGATGTGAACCACTCTATTCCAGGTATTGACAAAGTTTTTTAGAGGAGATGCTTCAGCCATTAGGATACACCGGGGAAACTAAAAGCGTTCAATAGTTCTCAACTTCATACTTTTACCAGTTGTAGAGAAAATGTGCTGGACTGTAGCATAATCATCAGGGGAAATTCAATGCCAGAGGCAGTTTCTCTAGCACTTCCTGCTCCCATAGATATGCTCCAGAAACATGTATATTCCAGCAGATCACTTTGGTCCTACGTAACAAATGGGACAAATTCACCAAGTCAACCCCATGAATCCTAGCCACAAAACCTTCAAATTGATAATCCCATTAAAAGAACTGGAATTAACACTGTTGTAGATATAGACATAAGATAAATACAGTATCATTACAACTGTTGTAGTATAATCAGTTTAGCCTTTCAGATTCAGAAACCACTTCCATGGCCATTTGTATTAAGTAGGCCAGGCAGAAGTTTTTATGTCTACCTGTATATATGGTTCTTCACAGAAAATAAATATTTAAACAGAAATACTACTGATGCAAAATTAAAAGATATACACTCTAATCAGCTCATAAACCATTATAATAATTATTTGATAATTTGATTGTGTGAACAACAGCAATTAAAAGGCCAGGACTGAACTTCACCATCTGTCCAGTGAAACACAGGCAGCTTTAAGAATGGCTGCTCAAAACATTATTGTTTATTTTTAGATTGCTGCTTTATTCCAGTGCTTATTATTTAATGAAATAAAGTTAAATCAAAATTTATTTTTCCACTTCCTGTATGAAAAACATTTTTACCTGTTCCTTTTACATTCTCCCATACCTCATTAGGGGATTATATAGAATAAATTTTTTTAGAAAATGAATTATTTTCTAAATAATTTTTAAAATTATTAAATTAATTCTAAATAATTCTTTATCCCAAACCATTTTTTTTTCATGAAGAAATTTAATAAGCCATGAAGCTGCATCTTAGAGAGCTTGAATTTGGCAACAATACTTCCAATCAGCTTAATTATACTTTACAATATGGAGTTCTTATGAAAGCATTTTGCAACCTTTTCTGGATAATGATACTTTGGAGTAGCCAGTGGACTCCTTTTAACAAAGTGACTGCACAATATAGAAGAGGAAGACGACAAAAATCCCAGCACCAAGGAAAACCTGAAAAAACATTAAAAAAATAAATTGATCATTCTATACATTTGTTTGGAATATCTTAGTTAAATTCTTATATCTTATTTAAATTCTTATATCTAAATATTCATTTTTATGAAGTAGTATTTTTTCAACTAACGGGATAAATTTGGAGGATTTTTTGCAGAAAAAACATAAGAAGTCCTGACTTCCTTGGTTTCAAAATTTATATTAAAATAGAAAAGGTTTTTGGAACAAAGCTTCTCTGAATCATGGACTGAATCAGCAATGCTAAAGCACAGCAAAATTATCTTTGAAGATAAAATCTTCCTTTTCATCTATCTAATAATTCGCTTTAAATGGAAAGGGAAGTCCCTTGTGGTATGGCATAGTTGGAAGCAGATATGCCATGGTCAGACAAGGAATTTCTTTAATATATATTTATTTCCTTTATTGTTCTGCATGAAATAGAGGACAGACAAAAACAGAAACTACAGAATAAAATAGTAACTTATAAAATCAATGAGCTTTTACATCAGCCTTTTTACACCATTTTAGTCAGAAAAAGATTCTTACAGTCCATCCTTCTGCTTACATCTTGTAGTACTGGGCTTTTTTTGACTACTTATTCATCCTTTTCTCCTGAGTACTCATACCATGAAGAAAGGCAATATCTCTTCATAAATTTTATTTTACTTTTTCCCTTTTGCCTTTTCTAATATTTTTTTTTGTCTCAAAATTGCCTCAAGATTTATCAGAGGCATAAGTAAAAATCAGTTTTGACCCCTCTCCAAGCAGCTAAAGGTGTGGCACAGAGACCCAGGACACCTGCTTTCAGAGGTATGGCCATGAAGCTGCAACTGCAGCCCATTTTCTGTTTACTCTAATTTCTCCCACAGCAGCACTGACCGCTACCAGTTTGCTCTTCTCAGCTCTGGCACAGATGAAGAGGGCAGCAGAGACATTTTATTCCTCCCTGCCCAAGCAATCCGTTGTCCTCTGCAGTTGCCAGATTTGCCCACGTCCGCAGCCAGCTCTCATTAGCTTAAATTTTGTCTGTATTTATCTCTAGTTTTAATGCCCAAAGTCAAAGAGGATTGCAGTGGTCTTTGGATGAATCCTATATATTAAACTGGAACCTACATTCCTCAACCTCCTGGGCCAGGCTAACTCCCAAGAAGTAAAGGATTAATTAGTACTAGCTACACCTCTGATTTCCACAACAGATCTTACTTTGGAAAGGCACAGAAGCAGCTATGCTGGGATTGAGAGTTTGTATAATCTGACAAATTAGTCAGAGAACTTGAACTTTAGGAGTCCTGTAGGACCAGCACACACAAGGGTCTGGTAGGATTGAACTGAATTGGAAATTCTTGTCCGATGCTGTGTCTGTCACTTCTCAGGCAGCATTGCTATACAGTGTGTATCATTACAGGATAGGATAATATTCTTTTATCTCTCCAACCAACTTCTTCCCAAGTCTTAGAATCATCCTCCAGGTATTTTTGTTTTCATATCAATAATTTCTGCTTAATATATCTTAAACAAAACATGTAGTTTTGTAATTATATCAACTATGAGCTGAGCTATTGTTTGTTCCTAGAGCAGGGGAAGACAAATTGCCATACAGCACAAGGACTGTCGCACCACCTTTGATATATCCTAAATACTTCATAATCAGACTACAACATTAATGTGCTTTGTGCAATAGAGGGATACTGTGTCTAGGACATGACAGAGCAGTGCTAAGCAGACCTACTGCAGATAGATATAAACTCTGTGAGGAAAAAAAAAAAAGAGAGGATGAACATGCTCAATCAATTTACCCCAGTTCTTCCATTCACTGTGTGTCCTTTAGCCTTCTACATTTGTTAGCAATTTCTGGGTGTTTGCATAGCTTTTACATGTCCTAAAGAGGTTTTTACGTTCTATACAAATATACATTTGTGAAATGCATGGAAAAACTTGTTGCTGAATCTTGGTTTTAGTGTGAATGATTCTTTCCCTGTGCCCCTTGTGCAGCACCAAAATCAGATTTGAGACCAGAGCTATTGATGCGAAAATAAGATTTCAGTCAGCTTAGCCATTTTTACATGGAATATTTTCTCCTTTTGTAAATGGTGCGTCTGATTTCCTAATTTACTTGCTGAACAATTATTCACTAGAGTTTTTATTTTTTTCCTTTTTTATATTTTTAATAGTTCCAACTTTGGTGCAGTAGTGACTGTGTTAAAGCATGAGACTCTGAGAAGCCGAGAAGTGTTTAGGGAAAATTGAAGTCACTGTAGTAGCCAGTGTACTACAGTGGCATTGCAGGAGGGATAGTTTGGTCCTATGCTAAATGAAATCCAGTTTGCTTTGTGTCTCCAGTATAGTAGAATATTTTCCACAACTACTATATTTACTTTATGCTAATGAATGCTGTTGCCAGAGAAACCACTCCTTTTCCCATTAATCAGGCTATGTTTAAAAGACAGCAATGTGCAGGGATATTATAGTGTCATGGTTAAAAACTCATCCTTGTATATAGGTGACATTTCTACTCCAGGTCACTTGATGATCAGGTGAGGTACCTGATGTCTTAAATAAGTCGGGAGAATTTGCCTGCCTTTCACAGAATCACAGAATGATTTGTCCAAATGAATATTTCATCTGTTATTCCCAATGGAAAAGTTTTTAATTTATCTCTTGCTAAAATATTTAGCTTGATTAAAGTGTGCCTTGGTATACAGGTAGAAGTTCTTTCTGCAAAGCTGGGTGACTTTTGCAGACTAGGTGACGGTGCGGAATCTCAAGGGAGTAACACAAGGAGACATGTAGCAAGCACACTATCTTTTTGTGGATTCTTCCACAGACAGAAAAAAATAAAAAGCTCTAAGTATTTATCTTGAGAAAAAAAAAACTATAAGAATAATAAATAAGAGCAAGACAGTTTCTCAGCTGCTGAGCTGGCCAATCTCACCTCTGTCTACATTTTCCTCCTGACTAGTTTATAGAGTTCACTTATTAGCTATTATTATTATTTAACAAGAGTACTTTGCCTCAGGTGACCAATTCTGTGCTCCCAAAGGGGACCCTCAGGGACTAATTCAAGAATGCAAATTCACTAGAAAGCTGGTCAGCCAATGTGATGCTCAGCAGTGAACAAACTGACTACTTCAGACAATCAAACACTAATTGGAGCTGACAATATTTATCTTCTAGAAAGAAAATTCAGATGACAAGGGTGATTCCGTTTGTAACTCACTAGAATCAGGTCTTCCTTCTAGAATACTAGTGAGATAGAAAAGCAGTAATCGCTTCTTCCATTCCCTTCTCTTAGGGATCAGTTGTCAGTAATAAGGATGTAGTTTAGACACAAAATGTTAAGATTCTTCATCATAGTCTTATTTTCTATAGTTATTTTTTTTTTTTTACAGTCAATGCTAGTCTATACTCATGATAAGTAAGAACAATCACATCACTGCTTATATTTTCACACAATCATTTCTAGGAAGAGATTAATTCTTATTGACTTTCATTTCTAAGCCCTTCATTTAGGCAAAAAAAAAATAATTAGATTAATGTAGATAAATAGTGTGTAAAGAAAATAATATTTAGTTGCATCAGTTCTCAGTTTTAGAAAATTCTGATAAATCCATAGAATTTTCTCCCCATTTTTTTTCAAAAATCTATAGGTTTACTTCATATTTAAGGTGGACTGGAGGGAATTAAAGATTTCATTTGTATTGGTATGTACTTCTACAGCAAGTATACCTCTTCTGGGCATGGAAGAATACTTTTGCTAAGTATTTGGTAAGTCTGTTGAGTTCTGAATAGATCTGATGGATTCAAAGATATATCTGCTAAATTTTATTATTTTAAAAAAGGAAAAATAATATGATGTTGACAAATATGTTTTCTAAATTTAATCTGAAGCAAGTATGACAATCAAAATGTCATGGAATCTCATTTTCCTAGGCATGATAGCCTACACAGTGCTGCTACAGACACTGTATCGGAAGCATAGAGCCTGTATTTGACTCAGAAGTCACTGAAAATATAATCTGGTGTAAAATAAAGAAAATGAGTTAACAGCTGGGGACTATCATATATGAAAACTTGTGCCATTACCAGGTCTCATCCAAGTATCTCAAAGGGCTGTGCTGCAGCAGAGCTGCAGTATTAACGTGAGCTGCTCTGCCTATGCTTAAATATTACTCCGTGTTCATTCCAAAAGAGAGTGGGGAGCTTAGTCAACTTGTTCTTAATGCATCCATTAAATCCCTCTCTTTGCAGAATTAGGCAGTGTTTAGTAAGCAGTTGTATAGTTGAAAGCAAATACTTTATATGACACCACAGCAGGACTATCAAGGATACAGTAGCAGACTAAACATGAAAATTTCTAATGGACTTCCCTGTGAGTTCAAGCTTCAAGGGACCTATATGAATGATATCACTTGTGTAAAGTATAATAAAAGTATCTTTATGATTGCCAGCATTAATAAGATTTATAATGCTTTTAATGTGTAAAATTCTGCTAAAATGTAGGCAGCACTTCAGGAGAGTCATAGCCAGGGCAAAGCCTGCAGCCAGCAACACAGTAGAGTGGCTAACTTTACATCCACCTACAAGGTGGTAATTTATGTATATCATATTCTGCAACTTTTTTTTTTACATGCTGCCATATTAATGCAGTAACCGTTAATAAAATAATATTTCAGTTGACATTATACATCAGATAAAATGCATAGTTATTTGTTTTAAACTTAAACATCCAAAATAATGTGTGCTTATAAAAATGACATTTTGTATTTCATGTATGTTTTCGAAACATTTGCACATGTATTTATGTGTATAAAATTTCAGCACATTCAAATGAACTGTCTCTTGATCCCTTGACACAGTTGTGTATTTTCTCCTGTGCTCTGGTAACACTGCTAGGTTAACATGGCAGCCCACGTACTGTGGAAATTAGAACACTTCTGCAGTTTGTTAGAAACTAAAGTGGCTTCCTGCTGCTGACAGAGGCAAAATCCCTGTGCTCAGTATTCAGATTTTTCCATAAGGTACCTCCAGGTTATTTTGTAGTTCTCTACAGTTCATTTCCTTCACTTACACATGCAGCATAAGATTTGCCTCTCAATTCCCATCAGCAGAAACAGAAAATAAGGTTAAATAAATATTTACATTGAATATATTTTTTTTATTTTATATTTCCTTTTTGTTGCCCCTTCAATGTTTATACCCTCAGTTTTATACTGAATGGTGGGTTTCAGGTTTCCCAAGTGTTATAATTTACTTGGCAGCTAATATATATTATGTACGTCATAACATGTATTTATTTTATATCCATGTATGTTTATTTCTCACTGCTTTTAAGTGGCTCTGGCAGTTTTGATCAATGAATTCTAGTTTACATGCAATGCAATCATGTTTACTTAATGTCCATCAGAAAAAGAAGCAAATCCTAATAAGTATCACATACCGCATCCTCACCATCTGAAAAGCAAGAAAGGACAGCTTCTCAAACCAATATTTAGTTAAAATTTTAGTCAAAGCAATGGTCCCTTTATCCTCCTATTGTCCTTTAAGGACAAAGAGAACATCCAGTTTATGGGCATACAGAAAAGAACAGACACAATTTAGGCTGGGAATTTAAATGTGTTCTCTGGGAGAATACTCCTTCAGTATCTTTCTCTATTGGACCAGATCCTGAAAATACTGAGAAAAATCTGTTCCTCTGGCCTCACTGAAGTCAACCCTCTATTTCAGCAGCTTTTCACAGCAACATGAAGCCATGTAAAACTGTTGAAGCATCAATGGTGTAACCTGGTTAAAGCCAGAGAGCAAAAAGATTTGCACGCTATCACCAGCTGTGACTATTACTCATCTTTTCTCTGACAATCCTCCTATCAAATGGAGTTACAGCTCTTTATGGTTCGTTTGTGTCTTAGTGGCTGCCTTGAATGGCTAATACAGGGGTGAAATTGGCTGCCATCTTTAGAGACTGCCAGTTGATGTATTTGAGGCTTTTATGCAGGACTCGCCATTGCTTATGATTTTATTGACAACAAGATCCCACTATAAAATTTGGATTTAGTTGAAAAGCATGGAATCTGTAGACTCAGGTTTAATACACAGGCACAGGAATTAGAGCTAGAGAAGATAATTTAAACCTTTTAAGATATGTAGCTTGGTTGCAATGGAAGACAATAAAAACACTGGGACATGTAGCCTCAAAATTAATCAAAATATATATACATTTTGAAACAGTGTTACTGGTATTGGTTTTTGCTTTCTAAAATGGGGAAGACTAGGTAGGTATTGTTCCTTTATTCATTTGCTGAACAAGTGTGTTAATATCATACTCAGCACTTTTTGAACAATTTTTTATTATGCATTTAGAAGTGCTCAAGTGCTTTTGATAATTGTGTTTTAAAGTTTAAATACTTTTATGATTAATTTTTGAAGCAGGTGGTGGTTTGATTAAATTTTTAAGAACCCTGATTATGCAAAGAATGTAAAAAGTATTGCATACTTTTATAAGCCATTTCTCAATAAAATTTAAAGACTGTTTTCTTTGTGAAGACTGCGTTGGGACTTGGACAGTAGCTTCTATTTTCTTTCTTATTGTTTGGATGTGATTAGGTGACTTAAAAATATTTATGACTCATATCTGAGATTTATTTTTATGTGAATGCAGAATTTTGGACAGCTTGAAGATTTTTTTTGTTTGGTGGTGTTGTGGGAGTATTTTTTTTTCTTTGTCGGTGTTCTGTTGTTATTGTTGATAGGATTTTTTTGTAATGTGAATGATTTAGTTATCCAGATTCTCTAAATCTGAATTGAGCTTAATGTTATTCAAACAGTATAGCATAGCAAGAATCTCATATACTCAAATATCAGCAAACCTGATTAAATTGTAAATTATCATACATTTAAATATCCCAGTGGAAAGATTTAGTGAAACCAGCTGAATATTGATCAGCCAACTTTAGCAAGCCCAAACAACATCTAGGTACCATATAAAGAGTTTGAAAGCAAATTGTTGATCTGTTAATTGTTAATCACAGGTTTTGATTATCACAGGAATGCAGATATTATATTCCTAAGTGTGTTATCTCTTTTCTTGTGAGATTTGGCTTGCCATAGCCAATACTGGGATTCATCTGTTTATTTGAATTGTTTAAGAATTCAATGACCAGAGTTTATCCCTTTACAGTAAATGAAAAGAAAAAGACACTGTAAAAATGGTGTTCCTCCCATCCCTTCATTACTAAAATAGATATACAGAATAAATTGCTACCTAGACTCTAGAGACTACCCCTGCAGTGACTACCTTTTAACAGCATGAGAACCCAAGTTTCTTTACGTAGAGAAGAAGTAGGAGACCCTTGGAATTTAACTACATGGCTGTGAGACTAAAAGTTGTCTTGATGTAGAAATCTCATTGAACCAACCTAATTATTCTAGAGATAGAAAAATCCATGTGATGTAGTTAAGATAATGATCAGACTGCACAATAATGTTGCCAACTCTCAGTGACAGCTTTGTGTCATTGGGATACCAACTATGGAACAAAATGCTGACCTCTTTCCTAAACACATCTAGCTCTATACTATGAATCTACTTAGGCTTCTTACAAATGCAATGGAGAAAATACACATCAGGAAGCCAGCCACATGTTAACGGAGCTGTCTCAAACAGCAAACTCATTTGCTCTCTAAAGGTTGCTAAGAGACTGGTTTCATAGCTACACGCTTAGAGTACTCATCATGAAATTCAGGTTCTAGTACAGTCTGAGCTGATATAGTAGATGATAAACTGTTCTGACTCAGAATTCCACAAAGTGAGTTTCAGAACCTGAATCTCTAACACCTCGGGCAAGTGCACTGACATGAGGCACAGTGCTGAATGAAATAACTTCTATATTTACATTTCCAGTCTACATCATCTGTGCACGTTTTGCTGTTCATTTGATGTATCCACTCTGAGCATGTGATTCAAGCTACTGGATGTATTAAAGTGATCCAAGAAACAGCTACAATGAGTTGTATATTTGTGCTTAGAATGAGTTACATACCTACTGGCAAATATCATGCATCAAGGTGACAGATATCCCAGTAATAAACATTACACAGAAGGCAATTCAGATCCAAGAAACGAGTTGGAGGAAAACACCAGATAATCTGTGGCTGGGGATACAAAAAAGGAAAAAACATAAAAATAAAAGAAAAACTGCATAAAAGATCAGTTCTGACAATGGCTATACTCCTAACACAACTGGCAAAGCACTGAGATAATATTGCCACAGATCAGAGAAATCCAAAAAAGTCGATAAAAAAAGATGACTAGTACAGCACAATATTGACCACATTAAGAAGCAGAATAAACAGCAAGTACTAGATTGGAAGTGAAAGTACAGCTGCAAAGACATATAAGCTGTTCCCATGGCTGACAAAATATCCCAGATAACTATGCTAAAAAAACTTAAGACAAAAAGTCCTTTTATTTTCTGCCTTTATTAACAAGCCTTGTACCATGAAAACTTGGGTGTGTCTCTTTTTTTCTTTTTTTCTTTTTTTTCACCCATGGATGTCTTTGGCTATTATATTGTCTGTAGAACAAGAAGCGTTAAAATCTCTCAGTTAAATATTTTCCAATGCAGTACAACATACATTTATATTTATGAAATCTTATTAATACAGATATATTATCCACATACATACCTAACCCACAGAAAAGTAGATTGAAAGGAGTCTAGACTGCAAAATATTCCACCCAGATACTATGAAATATAGGAAGTAGTTTTGATTCAGCATCCAGAGTGTGGCACCATCATGTTTTTGCATTATGAGATGGACCTTAATTAAAAAATTGATTGCTTCTTTTTTCTAACATATTTCTAACTTATTTAGGATTAAGATCATAGAATCATATAATGGTTTGAGTCAGAGGAGACCATTAAAGATCATCTAGTCTAGTGCCCCTGCTGCAGGCAAGGGCATCTTTCACTAGATCAAAGTCCTGTCCAATGTGACCTTGAACACTTCCAATGATAAGGCACCAACAGCTTCTCTGAGAAACTCGTTCCTGTGTTTCACCATCTTCATAGTAAAGAATTTTTTCCTATTGCAAATCTAAATCTATCATTTTTAGTTTTAAACCATTGCCACTTCTCCTATCACTATAGGCCCTGGTAAAAAGCCTCTCTCAATCTTTCTTATAAGTCCCCTTTATGTATTGACAGGCCACAATAAGGTCCCCCTGAAGACTTCTCTGCTCCAGGCTGAACAACCACAACTGTCTCAGCCTGTCTTCATAGCAGAGATCAGAGAGCCCTCTGATGATTTTTGAGGCATTCCTCTGTATCTTCTCAAACAGGTCCCTGTCTTTCTTCTGCTAGGGACCCCAGAGGTGGATGTAGTGATCTAGGTGGGGCCTAATAGAGCAGAGTAGATGGGGACACTCATCTTCCTTACCCTGTTGGCCATTCTTCTTTTTATGCAGCCAAGATATGATTGGCTTTCTGGTCTGCAAGAGCACATTGTTAGCTTATATCCAGCTTTTCATCCACCAATACCCCCAAGCCATTCTCTGCAAGGCTGCTCTCAATCCACTCATCCCCCTGCCTGTATTGATACTGGCAATTGCCCCCACCCAGATGCAGAACCTTGTGTCTGACCTTGTTGAACTTCATGACATTCACACCTGCCTACTCCTCCAGCCTGTCCAGGTCCTTCTAGATGGCATCCCATCCCTGAAGTATACAAACTACACCACTCATCTTGGTGTGATCTGTAAACTTGCTGAGAGTGCATTCAATCCCACTGTCTATGTCATTGATAAGGATATTAAATAGTACTGGTCCCAGCATGGACCCTTGAGGGACATCAATTTTTACTGGTTTTCACTTGGATACTGTGGAATGAAGATGACGTGCTGAATTCTTATAATAGCCAGATAATAAATTATGGGTTTGGGGTTTTTTTTGGATAGCAGATATCACAATGCTTTTTTTTTTAATTATTATTTGGATGCTGCTTAAATCCTGTCTTTCAAACAGAATTATTCATTATTAGAGCTATATGAAAGACTAGGATTAGAATTTTATTTTCTTTAAAAATACCATACCAAATAATCATTTTCATTTACAGAATTTTTTTAAATGGGATTAAATTAATTTCAATATGTTTTTTTTTTTTGGTTCATTGTCAAGATCACAAACATCATAGAAAATACAATTTTACTAGTTTTCAAGATCAGTTAATTCAATTTAACAATTTAGAGATCCCTCATACTTAGTAAGTAGTCACTTAAAGGGAGGCACAAGAAAGAGTGAAAGAAAAAGTTTGGAACTGAACTTTCCATCTTCTTTGTGGTGCCAAAAAAACCTTCTTCTGGACAATTATTTCCAAAGGTGGATTGCTTATGAAGCAGGTTGCATTTCAAACAGCAAGACGACAGTCCATCAGACTTGCTGTTATACTCTAATGATTAAGAAGAATTAGTTTGGACTCCTTCCTCTGCATGAATTAAATAATTACTGCATTTCTTACAATCAAACTGTTCTCATGCCTCCCACAATTGCAGCTGTTGACCATACGGGGAAATAACAGTCTACAGCTATGGGGCCACAGAAGAAAGATGGACTAGTAAATCATAATCTAAACTGTTTTGATGCATACACTGTTACAGGCGTGCCAGCACCTCTGCAAATAGAGAGTATATTGTCTCTAATGTACAGTTTCCTCTCTGGGCTTGCCTGATTTCATTGGAAGTCAGCAAACTGTCACTCCTAAGACCAAACTTATTGCCCAGTTGGAGCTACTGCTACCATGAACAACAACAAATATCTCAATGACACAATCTGCATTATTGGCAAGTCTGAGTCTCTTCACTAGATGTACAGGCAATAAAGCTAGTAAATCTTAAATCACATAGGTTGGTTTTGTGTTCAAAGATTACAGACACCTTTACAAGGTGTACATTTGATGTTAGATGATTTACCTTTCAGGGGTACCTATGTTTGACATGATAAATTGTATTTAATATGAAACAGTAAAGCATTTTCCCCTCAACCT